>JAHWFP010114270.1:0-13543 GCA_023313725.1 Lithobius niger
GAACTAAAAGCCATTTTCAAGTTGGCAAGATGGACCATTGTTTTGGAGAGCTAAAAGCAAGAAGTTTCAAGTTAGCAAGATGGACCACTGGTTTTGAGAGCTTAAAGTCTGAAGTTTCAAGATTGGAAGATGGCAACCATTGTTTTGTTTTAAGCTTGAAACTTCTTGAACCTTCTTGCTTTAAGCTCTCAAAAACAATGGTTGTCATGCGCTATATCTGCGAT
Source organism: Lithobius niger (assembly GCA_023313725.1). NCBI lineage: Eukaryota > Metazoa > Arthropoda > Chilopoda > Lithobiomorpha > Lithobiidae > Lithobius > Lithobius niger. The sequence continues at coordinate 225 of JAHWFP010114270.1, forward strand.
CCAAGATGATTAGAGATCAAGTCGCTGTGTACATGCTGGACTTGAAAAACAGCCTGGCCTCAGGTTGCAGGGGCTAAGGCAGAAAACAAAATGTAACTTCAGGGCCCTCTTTAGGCTAAAAGTAGATCTTAAAATTCATGCTCCTCAGTTCCAGTCTGCCTCAACCATGTCCACCTCGCCTGTGACATGTTTCGGTTGGCCTTGACAAAGTAGTAGCAGATTTAGCCAGAACTTCCAAAACTACGCAGGCTGCTGTTTTCCGCCCAACCTCACTTTCTCTTCATCCGTGTGCCGTCCAACGAACAGTTCGCGTTGTTGAATTGTGTTAACACAATCGATTTTCAGCTTTGTGGTGCCTGAACTTTGCTGACGGGGCCGAGAATGGCCAAGAAAAACAGCTTTTCGGCAAGTTTGCGTTTTGCGCTGCTTGGATCCTGGGAGTAGAGAGGTTTATGTATGTATGTGTGTGTGTGTGTGTATATGTATTGTTTTATGAGTAGGCACGCGAGGCAGGACGGAGAGATGATAAAATAAAAATGTTGCTGCGGTCTCAAATTCTGTGCTTTGCAAAAGCAAACCGGTAAATTGTAAATTCCCAACGCTGCTGACATCGCGCGAAGTTTTCCCAGACTCCAGGCGAGACGTCTGTATACAATTTGACGCACTTCTGTATGATTTGGCTGTTATTTTTCTCCCTACGGCCAAAACTCCGGAAAATTTGTTTAATTTTTTTTCTTTTAGGGAGAAGGGGTAACTTTATAGAGCTACTGTTTTTATGCCCGTAAACAAATGGCTTTTACAGGAAAATTTGCTTGTGTTGGGGAACAGGCTGTCGCAAGGTGGTCTTTCAAAAGAAATGCACCAAAACAGGCTAGCTCATTAAATAAAAGTTTGTTCAGCTGGTAACAGGTTCACTGGTAGCTGGTGTCTAGGCTGTTGGGAAAGGTACACTCTTAAAACGAGACACCACCTTTTCTCGTTTTTTTTATTTTATCATTAAATATTATTTATTTATTTATTTTATCACAAAGTCTCAAAGAGAAACTTGTATGGGTTACAGGTATAGCTAGATAGCAGAAAATGCATTACTAAAGGGTATTTTTAAAGTTAGGAACAAATGAATGAACACAATAAAACAATCTAACTTTATACATCATATAAAACAAGGAACATAAACATATAGAGACGTTCCTTCTCGAACAAACGTATTATAATAAAGCACTAAGGCTTAAAGGGCAATTATATCCATTTTGACATGCATGTTTGACTTTTGGATCACTTACACGATAACTAAACACAAGAATTGCGGTAAGAATACGTTACGTACATCCGATATAACAATTTAATTACTGCATCACCAAAACACGACACGGAGATAGCCATTGTTTTGCTGGAACGCTCAGAAATTAATGCCGACAGATGTCACTTTTCGATTTCGACTCGCAGCCGATTGAGATAGCTGTATTGAATGTGAGGAGCTCAAGCGTCTGACGGCCTTAGCTGACCTTAGCTGGCCGGCAGTGTAGTGGCCAGCTAAGGCCGTCAGACGCTCGAGCTCCTCACTGTCAATACAGCTATCTCATCGGCTGCGAGTCGGAATCGAAGAGATCCGTCTGTCGGTATTAATTTCTGCGCGTTCTAGCAATACAATGGCGACCTCCGTGTCGTGTTTTGGTGATGCAGTATTTAAATTGTTATAATTACCGCCTCAAATTTGTATTAAACTCTGACAAACACCAAAACTCTGCCAAACGCCAATAAGTCCCCGTATTATTCGGACAAAATAAGTGTTCCTCCGAATTGCGAATTATTATCGAATATTTAATGCAGTCTTTATTTGTTTTGTCATATAGGCAACTGAGAGCATATAGTCACACAGTTTCACACAATCGGTGTTAACTTGACACAATTCGTCTTGTTTTCCTGGTATTAAGTACGTAACGATAAAGAAAGCATCAGCTTTAAAAAAGAGAAGGCCAAGCACTAAAAATAACATTGGACAGACGTCAATTAAGCACGGCAACTCTCGTTTGGCTTCACGGCCAATTTGGGGCCTAATTTTCATTTCCTCGTTGGATGGGGAGAGAGAGATCTGGGTTATCGATCTCCCAGCCCAAATTAAAGTCATGCCTGGCTAAATGGCCTGGGCGAACGAAATAACGTTAATAAATCCTTTGCACATACGATACGCTGCACAAAACTGATTGCCGTTTCTAGTGGCACTGGTGTTTGTACTGCCGCTCCATGGTGTTCAGACACACCGTACATAATTAATTTTGCTCGATGGTCTTAACTTAACCCTTTAGCTTGGTTGGTTTGAGTGTTGGTAAAAAGAAAAATGTAGTTTGTTAGTAAAGGGTCAAGAACGGTTTGGTTTGATTGTGAATAGAAATACTTAAGAATTTTTTTTTAAGGAAAAATGTGGTCATTCGTGGGAATTTTGAAATGCAGGAAAAAGGAATGGTTAAATTCTGTTTTATCCTGAACACAGAATCCCGAATCTCGTAAAAACTCAAAGCAACCATGGCAGTGCCGTGAAAATCGTGTTTTAAATACTACTGTAAATCACCTATTAAACGCCCTTGACCTGTTAAAAATTAATTCGATAAAAAGGGGGTGGGGGGGGAGTGGCCGTAACAAAGTAATAATAATTAGAATCTTACTTCTGTGAGAGTGTTTAGGCCTAACCCCAATAATTTTGGAAAATTTGGCGTTTAGGCGATGATTCACGTACGGGATCTGGATTCGGTCTAGCATTAACGCAATGCCTTTATTCTCATTTATTCGGGAATGTAAGTTAATTAGTTTACTATTTTATTTAGTTTGTTGACTGTATGAAGCTTTTAGTTAATTTTGGTGCAGAAAAACCACGATTTAAGGGGATGAAACATTGATTTCCTTGAATGCATGAAGCTTTTAGTCAATTTCTGGGCAGAAAACTTAACCGTTAAAATGCTTTAACCCAAAGTTGCATACAAGGTATGTAGGCAACAGTTGACTGAACGTGAAAAAACTAAGTCCCAACTCGCACCGCAAGCTTTGTGAGGTGGCCCCTTAAGGACCCCGAGCAAAGCGAGCAACAGCCCAGTAGTAAACGCCCTCGTCTCCAAACCAAGCGAATGCTGGTTCGAATTCCACGACCGACCTAATGGTCCTTAAAAACTATCAGAATTATTCTATGCAACTAAGGATTAAGGTCAGAAATCGTGAAATAATCTAGCTCCTCCTCTCCCCCCCCCTCCAGCCCACCAGGGCCTCTAATAGGCGATTTACGGTACTAGCGTAAAACACTGCTTAAAATTCCAGGGTTCTCAAAAATCAGGAAAACCCTAGTAGGCTATACAGTGCTTAAAAAATGGCAGTGTTTTCCAGTCGATAAAAAAGATTTGAACTTTGGCATGCGATATGGAAGGTTTATTTTTATTTTTAATCAATGTTGTTTATCATTAACACAACACTAATATTATGTTGTGTCTGTAATTTCGTGGATATTTCTACAACACTAAAATAATGTTGAGCGTCAAGATCCACACAATTGATTTAGCAAGTTGCGAGGTGCTCGTATTGGGAAAAAATGGCTTTCGCAGTGGTTGCAATAATACAGGCTTACGTGGATGCGTATAAGGCACGACAATTCAACTAAACTTTTGAATGCTGTCTAGAAATTGTCGACCTTGTTTTAAGCTTCTTCCTGCGGGCGTTGGAGGTCGGAATGAACGCCACATCGTCTTTGGATATGCTTCGATGGAGGGACAGAATGCAACCTCGCTTTCTTCATGTCACTAGATTTGAGTCGATAAGCAAAAACGTAAACAGTCACGCATGAACACCCAAACAATGGTCCCTTGGTTGACCGAGCATCGCTGAGAGGGGCGGTCTTTACGGGTATTGAGTATATCCTCGGCAGCACAGCATTGAAGCAGCTCTAATTCGTTGTTTTGTGTTTATTATTGTGCGTTTGAGTAATGCGATATGTTGGGTTATAAAGGCGCCTGTTCTCCAATTCGATAGCGTTGTCCATTTTTCTAAACGCAGCATCCACATTCCAGATTCTCCGTCATCCAATAGGCTGATGTGGGTCTCGTGATCTCGTTTCAGTTATGAAAATCGCGGCGCTGCTGCGAATAGTGTTGTTCTCATTTTTAATTTGTCGCCATTTTCTTTATATTGCTCGAAGATTCTACGGTGCTGCATCTTGGAGTTGAAAAGGTGAAAAGGCGCCTTTAAATTTCGTTAAGCTTGTCAAATTGTCTACGTTCTTTTTTTTTTATTTTTTTGTTGAACCAAAATGGAACATTGTTGTATGCTGGAATTTCTGATTACATACGTGTGCCTTAAAGGGGGATTGCCGCCAAATAACAAACTGCAGCATCTATAGCCATTTACCGCTATCTAGTTCTATTTAGCCCTTACTTTCAACAAGGGAAAGAACACGCAAATAAACTTCTTTTTAAGAAACAAACTAGCCACGTGCCTCCTTAAAAGGACATTCCTCTCATCGCCATTTTTCTCGATCCTTCACATCAAGCCTTTATTTACTTACCGTTAGTCAACCCATTGCTAAAAATCCGTTTTAATATGTGGCGTCTAGGAGATTTTCTGTTGAATATTGGTAACTTTATTTACGGCGTCCAGCACGTATATGATCCTTTGCGCGCCTAAAATAACCATGACGTATCATTGTTTCCGGTTGTGACGACACAGCTTTTGCGTCAATGCTGTCACGTAACCCGCAATTCGTCTGCTAGGCCAGCCGTCATTCATGTGATCACGAGAAGACGAGTACGGAAGTGACGTTGTAGTATTACTACGCCGAATTTCGCGACGGTAGCGCGAGGACACACGACTCTGCGTGACTGTTACATGGCAGGCCAGATGATGTTTTAATTATTGAGTGTAAAGTTGGTAGGTCCACGTGCACCAGAGAGCAAGCGGTAAAGTTAAGCCCATCGACATCACGGGCGCTTTTTTCCTACTGTCTGCCCCCTTTGAAACCCAGATTTTGAAACTACAAGATGGGCGCCATTTGGTGACAGTAATATCGTTAACCTTGACCGCTTGCTCCCTGGTACGCATGGACGCACCAACTGTACACTTAATAGTTAAGAAGGCACGTGGCTAGTTTGTTGTGCAAAAAGAAATTTCATTGCGCATTCCTTCGCTTGTTGAAATCAAGTGCTACATAAAACTAAATAATGGTACAGACGGCGCTAGATACTGCAGCCTGTCAGTCGGTTAATAGGCACCATTAAGTATAGACTGCTTCGAAAGGCCGACCCTATCGCTCAGCTTACTGACACGGCCTTTTCAGTTATTGGTATAGCGGTAAGGCACCTACCTACCTTTGAATCCAAAGGTTTCGGTTCAATTTCCAGCTTACGTTATTTCAGTGCAAACTACCGAGAAAATAAGCTTATCGTCCCATATTAGTTCCATCTGGAGCGACATGACCATACGGGAAAACGGGAGATTTCTCATAGGGCCTTAAGTGACGAGGGCCTATTGGTCCGACTTAACTACTAACTTAACTTTGCAACATCTTTTTTTCTTTGTCGATTCATAATTAGGCCATAAAACGATGTCGTGTTGAGCGTGTCTTCACTGTCAACGAAACTTTGTCACTAAAACATCACCAAATTAATAGGGGAAGTAAAGTTCGCTAAACGGCTAAAGCGCTGGTGCAACATCCTTAAACCCAAACTATGGATGGTAAATGGAAATCGGTGGTGTGATTTCAAAAATGGCCGACTTAAGAATCGGATTCCTTCTTACGACGGAACTTTAATAGGGATGTTAAAGATACATTCCTCCCAACGCCATTTTTCTCTACCCTCCACAACAAGTACGGCCCGAAAGGGCTATTTACTTACCGCTTGCTGAAAATCCGTTTTAAAATGTGTCGTCTAGGAGATTTTCTGTGGAATATTGGGAACTAATTTAATAGCATCCTTCTATTATATGATCCTTTGCGAGCTTAAATAACTATGACGTTTCATCAGTGTGTGTGCACTTGTTAATTTTTAATTGTTTGCTAAATGAGATCAAAAATCTAAAAGCCTAATGCGGTAAAAATTAAAATTATTTATACCAATAGATCGCCGAAGAAAAATTATAAGATACTAGCCTACAAAATTATGTACGTTAAAATACGGAAATCTTTCCGGTTTGCGACGACACAATTTTTTGCGTTCATGTGTGTTTCGTCTACTATACGCGCGAGGCCAACTGAGATCACTGCGCGGAACGCAGCTATAATCTTAGTTGGCCTTGTATTACTATGCAGAGTCTGCGGTGCAATCTGTTACCGTGCTTTTTACTCCATTATTCCATGGCTGTCATAAGGCAGGCGGATGCACGTTTTAAGACTGAATTTTTATTATTTAAAAAACGAATCATTCTTAGCATCTTGAGGAAAAAAATTAATTTTTATAGGAATATTTTGGTTGAGGACCTCCCTTTAACTGGAACCACTCCTGCCTGGTTAACAGATTTTGTTGTTTTCCATACCACCACCTACCCCAGAATTTCCCGAATAAACCTCGAATCGACCTCGATAGTGTTTATTCAACTTTTGTTGGTGTTCTTTGAATAGTATGGCCCTTTCGTGAAAAGTTGTTTTGAAACTCCATGGATGAAACTAAGTGTGTTTCGAAGCCTTGTTTTGATTATGGCTCCCCCTTTAACTATTACGTTCTGCCGCACTCTTCATTAAAGAGGCACTGTATTTTTTCTTTTTTTTTTTTTCGTTTTCCGTTGAGGAGGCTAGTTGCAAGACCCATTGTTCCGGTAACATCGTGCGGAACCATTCCGTTGGACTTGTAAGCATCGTGGGAGGAAAGAAAAAGAAAAAAAAGAAAGAAGGGCAGGTGGGGGCGGATGGCGAAATCTTTCTTGATGGGAACGGGAGGGGGGGGGGGCGGGCGGGGGTGAAGAGACCAATTTAGTGAGCCACGTGGGCGTGTGAAACATCTCTAGCAAAAAAGTGCTGTACTTGGCGGTCTCTGAACACGAGCACGTGGTTTTGTCTGCCAATATCACGAAGGCCACTCCGACCGACTCTCCCACACTGCCAGGCTAGATTGTTAAGTCTTGGTCGCCGTGAAACCTTTCGCCACTGTCCTAAAACAAATCCTTAACTAATTAAGTTTTACAACTTGGAGGGTTGCACAAGATAGGTGGTAAAGGCATTAAGTAGGAATCGGCCTATATGACTTTTAACCGATACGATACCTATGAAGGGTAAACCGATCCGTACCGATGTCGATACCGATAATAATAATAATTAATTACGACTGAAAGTTTAAATTTCATACAAAAAATGCGACTTCGGTTTATGGTTTTGCATGGGTTCCAACTGTTGAGATTATCCAAAAGTCATGCGCAGCAATCTTTGCTTTTTTCACTTGGTTGTTGCTTTTGCCACGCTTGGTATCAGTTATGCAGGGAAGACAATTGCGTTTCTTGGCATAACAAATATCTGTATCGGAAGCCTTATAGTGGTCCGATACCAATATGGCAAAAACACCGATAAATACAGATTATACCGATATCAATATCGGACTATCCCTAGCATTAGGTACACTGGACTACAAAATGTCCTATTATAGAAATGGTTAAATTTAAAACGACTTACCCTCTCATAAATTATAAATATAATAAATAATAACAAGAATTTATAGGGTTGGAGAGGAGAATTTGTAACTCTTAAAAGTTCCTATTGAAACGTGTTGCATTCATTCCTGTTAGTTCCATCCGAGTTTTCAGAGGGCACCACGCTTGTCTGCCTTCCACCAAAAAAGAACGTCTTATTTAGGATCCAGGGTCAATTTTCTTGCATATCCGACTGTTCCACTTTCTACTGTTTTCGTTGTTACCCTTGACTGGTCACCAATTGCAAGGTGGCTTCTTCTCTTAGGCGGCTTTGCTAACTAATTGTCGAATTTTCAGCCCCCCCCCCCAAAAAAAAAAAAAAACAGCTAAATAAAATCACTGATTTCACGCCTGCCGGCGATGTGTGTGTATTGATCTAGTAGGGATGGAACGATACTCAAATTGTGCATCCCGATAAAACTTTTTTTTTAATTATCGCGATAATGGATAATATCTCTATAAAACTAATTTTGAAGCTGTAATAATCATTTTAATTTTTTTAATTAAAAAAAAAACTTGGCTGTACCCTATACAGTGCAACCTTCGCAAAATGTGAATTGTGTGGCACTCGCAATTTGGCCAGTAGACATGAAAATGCACGTGCCATTGTCAATTACTTCCTCACCATACAGAAATAATTCAGCAGGTGTGCTGCTACTTAATGCTCTTAAGTATTGTCTGCATTAAACTAACTCTCCAATCATCTAACGTGGCTAGCAAACAGTATTGCACACTTGGTTGGAGAGCCTTTGTAATTCCGCATGCAACGCTGCAAACCGCTAGTTTCTAGCTCTTACGGTTTCCGAGATATGACAATTATTTAAGCATTGGGGTTTGCACGCTAATTTGATGAACCCAAAAAAAAGTACGATACGATAATCCACAACATTTTTTTATCGTGATAATTATCGAATTGTCTGTTATCGTGCCACCCCTAGAGTCTAGGAGTGTCCATCCAATACTCAAAAACTTTGAGCCGAGCCAGTTAAGCCAGTTGTAGTTGAAATCCGCGCGTGGGCTCACATCCGTACCATACTCTGTTCCACATTATGTTGGCAGGAAACTCACTGCACGACGTCACGTTCCCTTGCACTATGACGCAAAAACATGTCACTATCACGATTATAGACTTTACACAGTTACTGTTATAATCTACGAGTGGAATATTTACGTGTTTTTGTACTCGTATGGAAAGAAACATGGCATCATACTGTCAGTTTCCTGCAAATAATGTGGAACAGGCTATAGTCGGGGAGCAGTTGTACGAAATTCAGGTCTACTGTGCACAATTTGCCAGCTTTTGTTTTTCACTTGGGAGGGAGTTGTTGTTTACATCCCAAGGAATGGTTTTCCACTCTTTGGCCTCTTGGCAATACACATTTAATATATTCTTGGCGTCCCTCAAAGAACAAAGCTGCCTAAACTGAGATAGGATATTTATAACGCAGGGATGCTGCCGGTGTGGAAAAAAAATACGAAAAATGTGAAAATTTGCCAGTGGTAAAATAGTATGTGAAAAATGTGAAAAATACGAGTGTTGGTGTGAAAAAAAGGCAAAACGCACAAACGAAGTAAAAAAAAAAACAATCAAATTATCCGCCCTAATTTTTCGGCCTGGAATTACGGAAGGCATGCCTGTGGTTAAAACTCACAAAAATTGGTTGGTTTACGAGCGGAGTCGTTTTGAAGTCGCATTTCGCACTCTTAATGAAATTAGGGAGAAATTACAATGGTTACTGGAAAAGAAACATTTTTGTTAAAGAAATGTGAAACTGGTGACAGATGAAAACAAAGAAATAGTGATTAAAAAATGAAATTAGGTATGTGAAAAAATAAAAAGCAGGTACGTGAAAAATGTGAAAAAATGAAAAGCGGGTGTGTGAAAAAAATAAAAAGTGGGAATGTGAAAAAATGTGAAAAAAGCTGGTACTCCCGCCGGAACCCCTGATAATGCATTCATTGTATCTATTTGTTGGCTGTTTATTGGCTGTAACTCGTTAACTGTTAACAAATTAAAAGCATAGTCTCAAGCAAAAACGTTCAGCACACAACTCGTGACAGTAAAGGTGATTATACAACTTCCAGGTAAAAGCAACCACTGAACCCCAAAATCGTATTTCAAGTTTACCACCCTTAATTTGCACGAGCGTTCCTTTGTTCAATTGGTTGTCACAGTGACCCTTAATTTCAAAGTGCTATTGCGAGCTTTCTAAAAGCCCTAAATGGACTTGCTTAGGATATTCTGAACGGTAGGGATCTATTCTTTCCATTGATCCTAACCAAAATTGGTTAGCTTAGATAGGGACCGTCCTATACCTATTTAAAGGTGAGGTGGTAAAACGCAGCGGTGAAAGTCAATGGCGAATTTCGATTTCAAAGTGCTCTTTTGCAAGCTCTTTAATAGATCTAATTAAAGAAGTTTATATTATTTTGAAATTTGGGGATCTATTTTTTTCCATCAAACCTAACCAAACTTGGTTACCTTATAGGGACCATCCTACACCTATTTAAAGGTGATGTGGTATAGAGTGCAGCGGCAAAAGCGTATAGTGATTTTCGATTTCAAAGTGCTCTTGTAAGCTCACGAATAGCCCGAATTGGACAAGCTTAGGATATTCTGAAAGGTGGGGATCTATTATTTCAATCAATCATATCCAAAATTGTTTACATTAGATAAAAATGAAAATACGAGTATCACAAGAACATTTTAAATTAGAAAATAGCCGCTACGCCATTACTACTTCACCTTTAGACGGGCATAGGATGGTCCCTATCTGAGCTAAACAATTTTGGTTAGGATTGATGGAAAGAATAGATCCCCATTCAGTATATTCTAAGCTTGTCCTCTCAAGTCTATTAGAGGGCTTGGAAGCGCACTTTGAAATAGAAAATCACCGTATGCTTTTGTCGCTATGCTATTACCACTTCACCTTTAAATTGGGATAGAACGGTCCCTATCTAAGATAAACAATTTTTATTCGGATTGATTGAAAGAATAGATCCCCACCTTTCAGAATATCCTAAGAAGGTCCATTTCGGGCTATTAGAAAGCTTGCAATACTTTTACATCGAAAGTCACCATACGCTTTTGCCACTCTGCCATTGCCACTTCACCTTCAAATTGGGGTAGAACGGTCCCTATGTAAGCTAAACGGTTTTGGTTAGGATTGATGGAAAGAATAGATCTCCAATTTTCAGAATATCCTTAGCTTGTCTAATTTGGTCCATTAGCGAGCTTGTAAGAGCACTTTGAAATCGAAATACACCACATGCTTTCCCCACTGCGCTCTTCCACTTCACCGTTAAGTAAGTGTAGGAAGGTCCCTATCTAAGCTAAACAATTTTCGTTAGAATTGATGAGTCAGTCCCCCTCCTTTCAGAATATCCTAAGAAGGTCCATTTCGGGCTATTAGAAAGCTCGCAAGAACACTTTGAAAGCTCGCAAGCGCACTTTGAAACAAGAGAGTCACTATAACAACCAATTGAACAAAGGAGCGCTCGTGCAAATTTAGGGTGGTAAACTCGAAATGTGATTTTGGGGTTCAATGGTGGCTTTTACCTAAATGTCGTATCACCTTTCCTGTCCAGAATTGTATGCTGCACGTTTTTGCTTCACATTATGCTTTTGATTTGTTATAAATTGAAATCGTCAAACGAAGTTTACTGCGTGCAAGGCGAACAAAAAGAAAATCACCATTTTTGGTCACTGACTATCCGTTCTGAAGATTACATAAGAAAAAAGAAAGAAATACATTACAACAGGTGCATGCTGCTAAATATAGCATTGTCAAAAGGGATTATGCATTCATAAACAACAAATAGAAACTCCAGAGCGTATGTTGGAATAAAATGGAAAAATACCAAAGAGAACAAAAGTCATTAGAAAACGGGAGTTGTTTAGTATCGTCTGGTAAGATGTCTCGTCAGGGCCTATTTTTTTACAATTTTGCCTTGAAGGAACCGAACCCCAAAAGGGTGCCAATTCGACTTTTCTCTTCCAAATTCTGTTCAGACAAAACTAGGAGAACCTGAAAATCTCAGGACAAATGAAAATGGTTCCAAAATCTCAGGAAAATGTCAGGGAAAACAAGAAATTTGTTGAAAATCAGGGAAAAGACAGGAGAATTTAAAAAATGTCTTCGTGTTTGATCTGTAAGTTCCATTGATTAGCAGATCAGAAACACAATCCTATAGTATCCGCAGCCTATCTTGAGTTCTCCGCAGAACGAACACAGATAATCGATTGTACGCTTTCAGTAGCCGAGTGCCTTGTTGATATCCAAGATGGTTACAAAAACAATGGCGGCCATCGATGAAAGCCACCCCATCCAGGATGACGTAGCCGATCACAAAATACTTGCAGGACTCAAAATACGCCGCGCACACAATAGGCTAGTAGCGAATATTTGAATTTGTTCTTTAATATGTTCAAGTATTTTAGATGCAACTCGAATAAACCAAATCTTAGGCTAGTACCAATATCTGTGATGAAAATACGTTTAGTCCCGTCTGGACTAGTCTCGAATCGGCCTTTTTCTGGGATGTTGGATTCTTTTCGTATAAATATTAATAAAAACATTAGCTGCTGCATATTTTCCTAACTCAATATCTTGTAAACACCTGGAAATTGCCGTTGGATGCACCTGAAAAACCTGGAAATGTCAGGGAAATTGAAAATTAAAAAATTGTCTGAACCCTGATGATTTGCTCGACTCGAATTAAAATTATTCTGTAGTCAAACACCCCCTGATTGATTCTCCCAAATGATAATTTATTCCTTCCCCAAATACTGTAAAAACTATAATGACAGTTTCGTTACTATTTACTCGAAACGTGTGTGGGATTCGGGTTTTTCACCCAGTTTAGACGACCTCAGTACTATACAACAATGCTTGTAACAATGCAACAAGCTTGATACCTTCATCCCAGGCCTGGACTATTGGGATTTAAATACCCGTGTGTGTACTGAGATCGACAAAGGGCCAGCACGCGCACAATAAAGAACGAATCGTGCTGACGTTCTTTTGCTCAGAAAGCTTGACAATGCTACTGTGTGTGCAACAATGTTTGCACGAAAAAAACGAATCCCAATGCCGATTTCCCCTTTCAGCGAACAACGACGATATTGCAATGACAGTGAATGTGTTTTTCAATTGTTACGCGACTGGGTGCGGGGCCTCGACATTATTAATCTCAGCACTCGGAAAGCGGGTATAGCCTATGCGGTACTCGCGTTCACAACTCGTACGTTAAGTCTGCAAACGTTGAAGGAAAAACAATGATGACGTCTGATGCTGCATTGTTGCTAAAAAAAAAAAGTCAAAAACCCCCACAATGAAAATAAATTTCTTTGTCCAGAAATTGAAATTCGTACATTGTTGCCTCGACGATCAATTTGCTCTGCGCGCTCATCTCTGCGGCAATTGTTAAATGACGTCATGCACGAAGGACAGTTACTCAGCGCCAAGTGTTAAATGACGTCATGCACGAAGGACAGTTATTTTTCAGTTTTCACACGGTACGGATCACTCAAGCCAAAGCTATAAACTAGGGGTAAGGGGGGGGGGGGGGGACCTGGACGGGGGAATGCCCGTGTGTGGGGCACCCCTTCAGTTAGCGTACGATTACGCATTAACTGAATCTAAAATGTTTTTTTTTGGGGGGGGGGG
>JAHWFP010114270.1:13643-23943 GCA_023313725.1 Lithobius niger
TGGGATAGAGAACGAATCAATTTTTGCTAAATGTTGCAAAACGGGGAGGGGCAGTATTTAATTCAATAAACCATCCAAATTTTACTACGTCTAGAAAGGGGAGGAAAGAAAGAAGAACGGGAGCGGGGAGAGAGAGGATAGGAGAAAAGCGAGAAAGAGGAGGGGAGTGATAGGCTTGCTGGAAACCGGGGTGTTCTACAGGAAGAAAATTACCCGTCACAGTGAACAGGTAAAATTACCCTTCAAACCATACACCAGCTGAACCCAGCAAAGAAAAACCCGGCACTAATAAAAAAAAAAAAAAAAACCCGGGCGAAGCCAGGTACGACTGCTAGTTTTTTTTTTAAATAAAAATAGAATTAAAAACGGGCTGTAAAAAAATCCGTGCGCTTGAAGGGGGATTGCCCTCCTTGACCCTCCTTAGCCCTTTCTACAACTTGTCATAATACCGTATTATTGTGCGCGCAGCGTAACTTGAGTCCTGCAGTATGTTTTGAGCGGCTACATCTTCCTGGAGGGAGTGGCCTTAATCGACGGCCGTCATTGCTTTTGTAACCATCTAGGATATCAACAAGGTGCTCTGCTATGGAAAACATACAATGCTATCGAAAACATACAATTGATTATCTGTATTCGTTCTGGGGCGAACTCAAGATACGCCGTGGACAATATAAGAGCAAGTACGTTATGTCAGGGATGAAGGCAAGGGTGCTTTATGATGGCCAAGGTTTGTTTTTTTCTTCTTTTGCCTTGGGCAAGGAATTGGGGTGGATGAGAGAGTGGACGTAGGGCGGGGTGGCGGCCACTCGGGGGTGAAGGCGACAAGCGGATCGCCTTGACATCTTCCCTATTAACTTTCCTCTGCGTAAAGCGCAACAGAAAGTAGGAGGTAGCGCAGGAATATACGGCAGTTTACGCCCTTTTAAACAAGCGATGTCGTGCGCAAACACGAATCCCGCTGGCTGGATCTGTGTACACTCTCGTATCATAGCAAAGAGCGGAATTGTGGTGGGTGGCTGGCGGCGATGGTCGTTACTGCGATGTGACCTTCAATTTGGTAATAAAGCCGATCAGCTGTTTGGTAGTAAAGCTCGCAGCTTGCCCACTTTGGAAACCTAGAAAAGTCGTGGACAAAAAAAACCGTTTTGTTTGCGTGCATCCGAAATTAAAAAAAAAAAGATTATATGATCGAAGTGATGTCGTAATTGGTTTGTAGTTATGTCAAAAACAACTCTAGTTTTAACAGAATTTCTGCACTGAAATGGAGGCTGTATACAAGGTGGCTCACATAAAACGGCTGCCGCAGAAAGTTCAAACATTTTTCAAGTCCAGAAATAGGACTTTTAGTCCAAACTTTTAAGTCCAAGAGGTTTAATCCAGGCTATGTGTTTCCAGGTCACTTGGATCACAATTTTCGGGTGAGTCGCTGGTTTTTTTTTGCGCCCCCCCCCGGGGCCGGCAATATGCTAAACCCGTTTTTGACCAAGAACACAATGACTCGCTGCTCTAGATTTAGGGTTTGTTAACATCTCCCTAATGTGTGGCACAGTGGCAATCCGGACTACTGCACTGTGACTGAGGTTGGATTTAATTACTGTAGCAGCTGACGTGCCGTTAAGCCTCAACCTCCCCCCCCCTCGACCTAGGGTGATCCACTCTCACTGAGCCAAAGAAACCCAATGATTACACTTACAAATCGGTTTGGTTGCCCCAAGTTTGACAGTTAAGTTGGCACTTGCGTTTATACTCTTAAAATTTGTTAAAATAAAACTGCAATTAAGATTTGTAGGCTAAGCCTATCCAATGTGCATTGTTTTTTTGTTTTTTTTTCATTTTTTACCATTGCATTTAGTGACAAAATGTTCAAGCAAGAGTTTTTGCTCTCTGCTCCAAAGACCGATCGGGAAAATAAAGAAGTTGGGACTAAAGAAGACCACCTGATAGTAAGACATACCAAAGCAAATTTGAAGACTTATGAAGATTAACGAAGGATTTTAACTGATTCTGTTTAAGAATCCTCGCAGAAACTGGCTTCGAGTTTTCGCATCCTGCGTTTCGTGATTTGCGAAATCTGGCTCCCGCTTTATTCGAGAAGAAATAAACTTATTATTAATAATTTTTTTCTCAGCGTTTTTTAGCACTTAAAACTTAACACTTACTTCATATACTTAGAGACGTAAAGCCAAAGGCTCAACAAGAATCAATTTTCTATCTCCACAAAAGTAGGGGTAACCTGGACGGGACTCGAACTAGCAACTTGAAGAAGCTCTTTAACTTCAGGCACACGCCTCTACCAACTTGGCCACGGCCGTCTACAGAGTCGGCTTGTTAAGGGGGAACCTAGTATTGTCATTTCTCCATTGTTGGCCGTCTCGTGCATACTTTGGACTCTGTTTTTAGGACTCAAAGCTGTGCTTGTGTTTTTGGCGAGTATATTCGTCGCTCGCACTTTAAGGGTTAAAGAAATACGGATGCAAACCTATTTACATTGCCTTTCGGACTTACATGTCAGACTGCCTGAGCTGAGAATCGAACCAACGACCTTTGAAACCAAATGCCGAGGTCCTACCACTGAGCCATACTGACTCGGCCAGTATTTATTTTACTTCATATATTAATGCTTGAAAACTGTTGAAGTCGTTAATTTATAGTTTACAGTAGTTAATTTATGGTAATTTATAGTTAATTTATAGTTTCAAACGCCGTAAAAATTCTGAATGTAAAAATGCAGCCATTGTTCATTGAAAGTTTTTTATTTATTTAAAATTTTATTTGTTACCTTTTGTCATCAGTAATTAAGACTGCTGCGACAGGCATTGGTTTGTTTAACGTTACATTTTTAATTCCCTGATGTTAAATAGTTAAAATGGGGGCTAAGCAGAGTGAGTTTCAAAATGGGTGGGGGAAGGGGTGATAAAGACAGCGGTTCGCAGGGCCGGATTATCCAATGGGCAGAGATTAGTTACCAGAGGCCTCCTCTGCAGAGATGGGCCCACCAGTGCCTCCACTTAGTTTTACTAAAAATAGGTTTAGTTCAGACGCAAGGCAAACATAGCGTTTGAAATAAATTGATACATTATTGGACATGCATTGCATAACTGCTCCAAAAGTAAAACTCTTCTGCATCAAAAGAGGACAAACTAGTCGCTGTTTAACTAATAAAGGTTTAAAAGTAAACTGAAAGATCAAGAATAGGCAGAGTGTGAGTGGTTCTTTATTTTACCAAGAATTTATAGGGTTGGGGAGAAGAATTTATAACGCTAAAAAGTCCCTATTGAAACGTGTTACATTCATTCCTATTAGTTCCATCCGAGTTTTCAGAGGGTGCCACGCGTTCCATCTGGCAATTTATGATCATTGTTCAGCCCCAATCTAAAGTAAACTAAATTACAACTAAGCTGAACTAAATAATAATTAAGTACAAGCTTGTTTCGTTTCGTTTAATTTTCGACTGAAAACTGAGTAGAAATTCCCGCATAAAACTCGTAGTACCCTCTATAAACTTAGACGGAACTAATAGGAATGAATGTAACACGTTTCAACCCCCAACCCCAACCCTCCCCAACCCTACACAGGGTGGTCCACAAAAAACTGACGACCCAACATTTTCTAAGTCAACTTTTCTACTTAGCACCCCTCAAAACCAGGATAGGGCAGAAATCGAATATAATGAAACGGAAACCTCTCCTGGTTCTGAGGTGTGCTAACTAGGCAAGTTGGACTTATAAAATCTTGGGTCGTCAGTTTTTTGTGGACCACCATTCTTGATTTTACTATGCCCCGCACCTCCTTTCGTTGCTAGTGCAAGGGGGCCTCAAAAACGTCATAACACATGGCCTGCACTTACATTAATTAGTCCGACGTTGTGAAAATATCGCCACTTACATTAATTCGTACATTGTGTTGTGAGAATTGACCTATTCTCATCAGGCAAGTAACTTTTAACCATATTTTCACGCCTTGTGTTTGACGAAAAGTGGTCACTGGGTATTTTGTAAAACTGATTTGTTAGTCCCACAGATAGCCTAGTTCTTGCTTTGAAGTAATTTCGTTTAAGTAGTACCGACCATGTGAGAAATGTTCTTAGAAGTATTCGCAAGTGTTGCATATGTATGAACAATGCCTTTTTTTTTTTTGTTTCAGTTGTAAAGTGTCCAACAAGTACCTGACGGATCTTCCGCCAACCAGTGTCATCATTTGCTTCCACAATGAGGCGTGGAGCGTCCTGCTGCGGACTGTCCACAGCGTTCTCAACAAGTCGCCCGCCCACCTCATTCACGAGATCATCCTGGTGGATGACGCCTCCACGTTGGGTAAGTGCAGTACAATGTTTGGTCTGTGCACGAGGTATGTGCTATCAGGACCGTAGCTACACCACACGCCATGGCTGTTTGCTCTGACGTGCATATCACGTGACTGGGCTAGTCCAATCAGACGGCCAAACAGCCGTTATTCTCGTTCGTCATTGGCTAACTCATGGTGACGTCACGGCAAACGGCCATTGCGCATGGTTTAGTAATCTGTCAACCCCTAACCCCCCTACGAATTCCTCACATCACTATGCTTTCACTTTTGTAAGCACTTGTGTAAGGCTGACAGAAAATATTGTAAGTAATGGCTGACAAGATTAACCAACATTTTACATTTCTCATCTGCTAATTAGTTAGTCACGAGTGCAGTGAAAATATAGTGTGGGGTGTTGACATGTGTTACGTTGCTTAAGAAATGAGTTCCCGGCCCCTAGGGTGGCCTAGGGGAGACTGTGAAACGGCTAGTTGATGGACATATGTCGGAATCTTGCCGCTCACAAACATCGTTATTGAGTACGCTCCCAGGTGTTTCCCTTATGAACCATTTCTAACTACTAATTAACCAATGGTTATCCTCCCCCCCCCCCCCAAAAAAAGTCTTATTTTTCTGAACACTATTAGGGCGCGTTTGTGCAACGGCTCGCAACTACAATTTTCTCACTCAGTAGCTTTTACTTGGTTAATACTAAAGCAGTACCGATTCCTGGCTGCCGAGCCGATTCTTGCCGAGTAGAGCATGATCGGCAATGCTCGATATGCCGAGCAATTACGTCTTTTAACCGACCCGAGTGGCGCAGCAAGCATCTAGTCTTGTTACGCGAACCCGGGGCCGATAGACCTAAAACGCGAGCTTTATTGTGGCGGTTATTCATTTGCAGTTGATGATTACGGCCAACGCTTGGTTCCTGCTGCAGAAGGTTGAACCATAGATTAGAAAGGTAACTAGATGTAGCATCCTACTTCTTCCAGTCCTACCCGGGGCCCTAGCGGTAGTTTTGGCTACTAATGCCTCTGCTAATGCTTTTGATTTCAAAGCTGTCCGAAGGCAAAGTATAATCAAAGGTATTAGTAAGTGTAAAAAAAATAACGGTTGACTAGCAAACAGCGTTCGGCGAGCCTGAAGGCATCGTTGCGTAAACGCGCCCTTACTATTACCAGCTGTTGACTCGCCGCACGCTGCTTTACCTTTCAGCAGCTTAAGTTATGCTAAACAGTAACTGGGGCTATAATTAGTATTTTCAGGGTCAGCTCATTACAGGTACTGCAGCATTCGTTTGAAATATTTATTTTGGACTTTTCATCATTTTGACAGAAACTGGAGTCAACATTCTTTTAAGACCAGTCGACATTGACCCAGCCAGGGGTTCCGTTCTAAATTCTTGGTCTTTTAAGTCCATCAAATTAAATATTAGCATTTTAATATGGATGTTTCCAATTCCATCACACTCGGAAGAACCAACGACTCGAAACCGAATCATAAATAAGTTTTAGGAACAAGGCATCTGGTTGGAGAGAAGAGAAGAATTTAGACTGAAGAAACCATTTTGCTGACTATGTTAAAAATTGCTGCCGATGCAACAGATCTGTAAACCTAAAAACTAATATTTATATCTGGAATTTGAAACTTTGCAAAAACACAGTTAAAGCCATGCCCCAAAGTAGAAATTGGATTTGCGTACTGCTGGATTAATGTTACTAAAATCAGCAGCAAAGTGGTTATTTTTTGCATACACTGCTTTCTTTCTGTGGTGGACGACGCTGTGACGCTTTTTTTCTGCTATGGGGAAACCATGACGTTTTAAGGTTTTTAGACAATGAGAATACATCCTGTAACTTAGAAAAAACATCATGCGTAGGTTTTTTTTTTTTTTTTTTTTGCTTTGTGGTTATAGACTGAAGATAACATTTTGTTGACAGTGCTAAAAGAGGCTTCGTACAGACCTAGTATACCTTGGGAGAAGACCGACAAAAATCAGTAATTTACAAATTGGGAGAAGGGCCATGATAAGCCATCGTAACAAAGATTGCGTAACTTAAAATCAGTAAATTAAAAATGGGTGATAAATTACCATGCACTGGTATTTTTGCTCTATTAAATTTAGTTATATAAATGTAAATAATTTACTTGGGCCGACATTTTTCCATATTTTCACGTATTAAAATTGGCACCGATGTAAAACTACACCATTTTGAAGTATTCTGTGGGTTCAGGTTGTTACTGATGCATCATAGGCGTTGATTGTGTTCGGGTGGATAAGCAACTTGACTAAACCGGAAGTTTCAAGAGCGCGGCGTCAAAGGCCGTACCGCCACGCCAATCGGCACTCGCGGCCGCGTAATCGGAAATGTACCCCCAACGCACTAGGTTTAATCTCTCTAAACCATTTTTCAACATGGCGGAGAAAGCAGTCGACGCCTAGTATAACCCAGTACTAAACTGGTATAACGGTACTAAATAGGATTTAGTAATTTTTTCAATTTATCTGCTGCTACGACATTTTAACTTGTTTAAACTTACTGTTGTCACAAGAAGGAGACTCGTGCTACTCCGGCTTTCTTGCAAATATCATGCATTCATAAGCACCCCGGCTCGTGTGTTTCAAAAATAAGATATTTACTCCCCCAACCATGGCTACTAAACTAACTGGCCCGACCTACAACGAATTAGAGGGGGTACACAAAATGGACGCCACGACTGTCCCATTCCTTGAGGTCTGATTCGGGAATTGGCAAATCGCATCGGTGAAGTTTTGTACGGTGAGCAGCGACATCTGTTGGCATCTAGCGGCGGTTATCAAAATGTAATTTTAATTTTACGTAGATTTGCGTGACAAATTTTTATTATGCATTAAAATATTTTAAAATAGTTTTTAAGCTATCACTCAGCCACAGTTAAGCTATTCCTCTGTGCTTGGAAAAAAAAAAGCGACATGTTCGTGTATCTAGAAAGTGTTGCAAAGGAAGGAACGTTGCATTTTTGTACGGACGGTGTCGCCCTCGGTTGACAGAAAGAGGCAATCATCGCTTAAGTGGCGTTTTCGGCGGCCATATTTCCCGACCTAGTGGCGTACGCTATTTTTCATTCAAGATCCGGCCAGTACTGTAGATAGCCCTGCCCCAACAATCGGCGTTAAGGTTTCGTTCGACTGTCAGACTTTGTTACAAAACACAATGGCACCTATGCTTGGCAATATAACAGTCTCTTATCTTACCTACGTTTGATACATCATAAACAACGTAGTACAGGGCGTATTTCACAGAAAATTCGGTGGAATTCCATTCGTCTACGAGCGGATCAACCGCGAATACCTCATGGAGGCTTGGTCTGGCGGAAGTAGCAAACGCGCTTTGCATTCTGGGTACATTCGTGAGTCACGCTTGCCATCGAAAACAACGCACTTCGGCTATGCATTTGAGCTGGGAGTTGCTTATCCATCCAAACACAATCAACTCCTATGGATGCATGTTTGCAGTTTTCACTACATCTTTATAACTGATTGTCGTAATTATTTGGAAACCTTACTTTTCACATTATCGACTTAATTCCCTATCGATTCCTTTCGTCGTTACGGTCCAGAAAATCAAAACGAAAACGCGCGCAAACGCTTATTATTTTTTTTTAATTATTAAAATACGTTAAAATGCTACTCACAACATGCTACAAGCGCCGCCATTCTACGCGATTATACCGCAACATACAAAACCCGATTTCGACCAGAACGTTAACTAAACGAAAATTATCTCTTTCCCAGGCAGACGGTGATATTTGCACTAATATATGTTTAAGGGGCCGGAAACATAGTCCGCAGGGGCGCGCAAAAGCGCGCATTATCATATACATCGAGAATTGGTGTAATCAGAAATAGTATGACGCAAGCATTTGTGAAACAATGAACAAATTATGCTACTTCCTTGTTTCACAAATGTTTGCTTCATACTTTTTCTGATTACACCAATTCTCGTTGTATATAATAATGTGCGCCCATACGGACTGCCGCAAAGTGCCTGGGAAAGAGATAATTTTCGTTTAGTAACGTCCTGGTCGAAATCTGGTTTCGTATGTTGCGGTTTCATCGTGAAGAATGGCGGCCGCTTGTAGCTTGTTGGAGTAGCGTTTTAACGTGTTTTAATATTTTTTTTTAATATTTGCGCACGTTTTCGTTATGATTTTCGAAACCCTAACGACGAAAGGAATCGATAGGTAGGTGAATTAAGTCGATAGTGTGAAAAGTAAGGTTTCCAAATAATTACCCTGATTTTAATCTTTAACCATTGCTGTCTCCTTTGCGGAGCGATAAATTATTTGTGATGTCGTAGACAAATCTGATGTGCATGTGTATATATAGTTACGACGAAGTTTCTGTTCTGTCTGACGTTTGACAGACGACTGGAAAGACAACAGAGACATTGCGCAAACAGCTGGCAGGTGATTTTGTAATCAAATTTTCAATACGGTGTATGTTTTACAGAATACATGTGATCCCTTAAATAAATATACCGAGACTCCACAATTGAGACGTCAACTAAAAGTTTGTGAACAGAGCAGACTTGTCACTCTGTTAAGCTTTAGGGCATTACATCGTAAATTTATAATCATCAAACCACTGTTTATTTGTCTGAACTTCGAGTCACTGCTTATTGTTCGTCTTTGTACCTAAGGCTTACCTTCATAAACCCATTCTTCTTGTCAGAAAACTAAAGTTGCAGACAGAATGCGATTTTACCAAGGGGCACTAAGGCGTGTTACTGCGAATTCTCTGCTTCGATCCCAAGCCTCCACAGAATACCATTTTTATGATTTCTTATCAGTGCACCAAAATGGGAGCCCACCACGATTGGGAAGGGAAAAAAAACTAGTATGCAGCTCGCGATTTTTATGAGGAGTACTGGGGACAGTCCCCAGCGGCGACTCACAAAAATCGCGGTGCGAGCTGCAACTAGTTATTAGTCTTCTGTACAGCCGTGCTGGTTTGGGAAGACTATTGCAACGACTTTGTCCGTCCGTCCGTCGCTTTTTTTCAACTTCACAACAGTACCAGATAGAGACGACCACTGTTTACAACGTTAGATTCAGTGTCAAAAGTTAGTTAAATAACATGGCAAATTAAAACATCGTTACCTCCTTATAGCTAACAGACTTCTTCGATTAAATAATAACATTTCATCGCCGAATTGAAATTCTAAGGATTTGTGTTAACGCAGCCGTAAAAACAAAAACATTTTAGCTTCGTTTAAAAGAGTCTTGTCGCATTGTTGCTTGAATGAATAGGCTTAAGGTTGAACCAAATTCTCCATTAGGCCTATCTGCTACTTACGAAACTAATACTGCCGTTAAAAAAATTAGGCCTAAAAAATGAAAATTTGGTCTAAAATCACGTTACCATGGCAACGTCAAGTTGCTACGAGTCGCTGCTGGCTTTCTCAACAGCGTTTCTCCTGTCCCTTCCCTACTACCACTGATCTAGTATATGATAACGTTGCGCATTACGTTGTAACACTGTAACTGTGTGCCCAGAGGCATCCTGTGTAGCAAAAATGAATAGGCGTATACAATCCAAATCTCCGTTAGTTGTTACTTACGAAATTAAAGTTGTGAAACGCTGACAATTACGCCTAAAATGTAAAATAAGCTTAAAAGCTAACACATTTTTAACGGGCAATTCTGATGATTACTGCTTTTAGATTATATAATAAGAGATAGCTGTTGCAATGCGTGATAGAGAAGTGTGCCTCACTATTGGTAGTGGCAGAACTGTACAGAAGACTGGATGCGACTAGGTAGTCGCTGTAGCCGCTTGTTTTTTCCCTCCCATTCGTGTTGTGCTTCCGTTTTGGTGCAATAAATTCCCAGTTATTCCTCACAAAAATCGCGGTGTGAGCTGCGACTAGTTTTTTCTTTTTTTTTTTCCTTTCCATTCGTGGTGGGCTTCCATTTTGGTTCCCAGTGACTGCCCACAAAAATCGCGGTGCGAGCTACGACTAGTTTTTTT
>JAHWFP010114271.1:0-36933 GCA_023313725.1 Lithobius niger
AAAAATGTTTCCAACGGTACTTTACAAGGCCAGAAAATGCCGAAAAATAGCAAAAATGCATCAGCTTCCGGGGCTCTTATTCGGTTTTTCCTCCAGAGCAATCGGCTAAATGCCTATTGTTGCCCCCACAGTACAAAACCCTAGTTACGTCACTACCTGTACATGTTTTATACTGTTTGAATAAAGAATTTGACCCCCCCCCCATAAGTTACGAGAAATCCCCTCCCCCAAATTCTTCCAAAAGCGGTCATTTTTTAAAACAGGGTCAGACCTATTGGTGGGGTATGGTTTCGGGGGAGAGGGGGGGGGGGGGGAGGAGATTGGTCAGAATGAATGTTGTCATGCTCCATTGTTTCTTGTTGTGGGGGAGGAGGGTGGTTAGGAGAAAAGACATTATTTTTGGCTTCGTACGTAGCTCTGGGGAAGACTTCGCCCCCGACAAAAACAAAACAAAAAACGACAAAGAGAAGCCATTCCTCACAATTATACAGCCTCGCTTCCACCCCCTCCCATACCGATATCCTTGACGCAGTACATTAAATTAACACATTCAGTTACTTAACATGCCCTAGGCTAGGCTAAACCTTCAAAAAGCAATCAAAAGTTTATATTTAAATGCACAAGGTTTAAAATGGTTGTAGCGTAAGGCAAAACACAGGAAAACCAACACGTAGTAGCTGGGTGAGCTGGGTGTCCGTGGGCAGCGATTTCTTTATAGTGGATGAATTTCAAGGATAGTGGGTGGATTGTAGCTGCCGCCTGCAGCCATACCGCTCCGTAGCATTCACCCACCATGAAGGCAGTGGGTAAATGTTACGAGCTGCAGGCGGACCGTAATGTAGAAAGGCGTGTAGGAAACAACTTCAAACAAGATGGCGTCGCATTTCAGTTTTTCTCTTCTGGGACACCCACGTTCTTTTACATTGTAACACTTTAACATATTTAAAAATGCAAAGTAAGAATGGTTTTACTTAATAAAGGTCCACAGAATGCAATTACGGCCACTATTTAGCATTTCACATTTTTTTATGTCCATAAAACAACACGTAAAAGACGCAAGGAACATTTTGTTCCCTTTGAGGTCTACAGGAAAGCTCGTTGACTTGAGCATTTAAAGCCTACACTAATCCCATTACAAATAATGAACACGCATCAAAACACCTAGTTTGTGACTGTTGAGAAAGGAAGACCAACGCCCATATGTTCCTATGTGTCTTGGTAGGGTTCAATTAATTCTAAAGATCCAACATTGTTTAGAAGTGTCAAATCATAGATCATACCCCTTATTTGAAGTGTACGCCGCAAACTAATTATGTCGGTTTCGAGTTCCTGGAAGCATATTGACAGTAAAGTTTTTCTCTTTTTTTTTTTAACCTTGAAATACACATCCAATAGACTAAGAAAATTAATAGTACCTTAAAAAATAAGTTTATGCAAAGGCACAGGCGTTAAAGGGTTAAGCATTAAACGCGAAAGTTTTGTTAGCCTTTCACAGCTGCTACGGACACGCCCACCCTGTGCCGCAATTTAGAAAGCCTCGTGCGTGCAATGGAATACAACGTAGCCTGCCGTAATGAAAAACACTACTTACTTGGTTATATCCACACGTGTCGTGTCATACCATCCTTGACTGTTGAAATGATTGAATCTTGCAGATCCAACACAATGTTGTCATCGCATATTCCCAGTCGTAAACGGCGCCATTACGTACAGCCCACAGATTAAACAGCCATCGTGTTGCGTCATCGCTGCAAGTGTTCATGGGAAATAATAAGTATGGAGCAAAGTCAAGCCCAATATTAAGCATTAAAAGAGATTGCAATACAACGTATTTCAGTTACGATCTTAGTTCCACTTTTTCTCAGTTATTTTCCAACGGAATAGTGTCAATCTTGTTTCCAACGAAAGAGAATCGACTTGGCTAGCGAAGTGTGGGGGCAAAAAATATATAAAATATATTTTTGTACTTTAGAGCAATATTTTAAGATTGGTTGAAAGATAAATAAAAACTATAAACGTGATTTTCATCCGATATGTAGGAATTAAATCCTTTTTCTCATTAAAAAAAGTGTGACTGATTTCAAATGAAACACCAAATACCATAATAAACAGGTGTTGCTTGAAAAAATCGCACCTACTCTAATCGCATTCGAACGCAGAATGGGTGTTAAATGTGAAGAGGCATGTTTACAAAGAAGAGGCGAATATCAGTTCTAACGCTTGTCAGATCCGTGCATTCGGAAATCTGAGCCATATGACGTTTCACACGCGATCGACGTAAAACTGTCCTTAGTATTGTAGTTACACGTTGTTGTGCTTCCGAATATTGACTTAGATTGCTCTCCATTGCTGCAATACGTCACCCAAACTAATATACATCAACAATATAAATCGCAAAAAAAAATATACTTTGGAACATGTTTGTAACTTGGTAGTCTAGTGTAATCGGATGAGAACCAAAAAGTTAGTATGAGGCAAGATGTTCTACAAAAAAAAAGGAGGGAGGGGGAGATTATTAGTCCGTCCGATATATCAATACCGCGGCTCTTTTTGTGTGAGTGGTTTTCGCGATCCTTTTTAGACGATATGGTTTTGTTTGTCCTTTTTTCCTTAGTTTTTTATTTCCGTTGTCATTTTTTCTGCGATATTTGCTCTGTAGTTCGTTCTACCTGGTTTCAGGGACCAGTAATTATTTTCTAATGGGGAGAGGAATCAAATGTATGATCGGTGAATTCCCGTTTCGCCGAAACCTGTTTTGGCGAATATTTAATTTCAAATTACGTGCCTCGCTCGCGCTGCTGCGCTTGCTGCGGCTAAACATAACATCAGAAACCACAGATAATTAAAAATTCCTTCCAGTTAGGAATGCTTCTTTAACTTCTACAATACTAAATTTTTATACAATATTTTGATTCTGCGAAGTGGGATTCGGCAAAACGGGAATTTCCTTTTTGCCGAATTTTAATCAGGGCTGAACTTTCGGTGAAACGGGAAGACACCGTATTATCCACAAAGTTTCCATGCCCTGCTCTCCGATCCGAGGCTCCCATTTGCCCTTCCCCGCATTCAAGTGGAAAAAGCAGGCCCCCTCCCCCAATCCTCCCCGCCAGCCCTGCAAACCGCAAACCCTTCGTATAGCAAGGAACGTATCAGTACCTAAAAACTCAATACAGCTTATTGTCAATACTAGAATGTCAGTAGGCCTATTGAAGTGGGCATGCCAGAAACCTTATTATCTGTCTAAAATTTATTTTTAGATTTTGTTCAGGATTTGTTGTTTTGTTGTTTTGGGTTGCGAGATAAAACAAAATAATACAAAAACACACACAGAAAAACTCAAATCCCCCCCCCCCTCCTCCCCACGCCTTAACAAAGTGCAAAGAAAATCCAAACCCACACAAAAATGAAGATTCGCTGACCTCGCATCAGACCGAAAACCATCAGGTCGAGATGAGCGAACATACATCCGATAATCCAGGCTCAATCACAAAAATGGAGCATGTTTTCTCTGGCTGCATGTTTTGTTCTGTCTGGCGCGACTACTGTTTTGTGCCGAGGGCTGTGAACCAGTCCATTACGTGGCTAAACGGCAAAGGAAATCTAGGAAAATAAAACTAAATAAAGAAAATCCAGAGGATATAAAATTCAAAGGAAAAAATCCAAAGGAACAAAGTAATCCACGGAATAGCTTTATTTTTAGCTTATTATTTTATTAGTAAGGTAAACCTGTATTTCGATACAGTGATACGAAACTAAAACAAAATACAACAGGAAATCTGCGCGCAGCATGGCCCTCCACAGTTCTGACTGCATACTGCCAGAGGTTTATTCTTCGTGTGTTCCGGAAGTGAGTTTCCGGCAGTTCTGCTTGGGGAGAGTTTAGGACGTTTATCATTCTCGCACGAAGCGCGGCTCCCGATCCCGCCTGGGTGTCAGGGGTGCTAGAGGGAGGGAAGCGTCCGCTGTGCCCACGCTACGCTTCGACCATCCACTCTAGCCACCATATAGTCTTGTTATGGCAATTTATCCAGAGGCGTGCCCAGGGGGGGGGAGGGGGGGGGGGGCATTGTCCCTGCCCTGTTTGGAAAAATGCCCTTTTTACCCGTTTTGGAAAAAAACTACTCCCTATTTTGATTTTCTGAACCGATAAGCACTGGTGCTGCAGCCAGAGAAAGGGCCTAGCGACCTAAAAAGGGCAAAAAGAAGGCCAGGAAAGAGGCAGAAAGGGATATAAAAGAGTAAAAAAGAGAGAGACAAGCTGAAAAAAGGGTTAAAAAAAAAAAACTGACGACCAAAAAAAAAAAGGTCACCAGTAAAGAAAACCTCAGCGTGTCCTGTTGCAAAAGTTGCCCCTGCCCTTTCGGTGGTCTGTGCACGCTACTGGTTATATCCTTTACATTGCATTACAATTAAAAAAAACATTCCCGCTATATGGAAAGCAAATCCTGTGACAAATCCAATAACCTTTCAATTTTTTACCAGATATCGACTTTATTCTTGATTTCGATGGGTATGGTGTGGATCGATTTGCTTTTCGACCCATTTTCTCCCTTAGTTATAAGATTATGAAGTTTTAGAAACCTAACTCCAAGTAGGTAGGGGCATGGTAGGGGTTATCTGACTGGCTAGCCCCTACCCTTTGATTTGTGGAATATCCCTCCTCGTTCCTTTTTTCTTTCTAATCCGAAGTAGATTTACATATTTTTGCATTTGTTGATACGTGTTTAGTTTTGGTAAAGTACAATTATTACTGTTCTTCTCTGTGCATTACTGCAGTTTCGGTCACAATATAATGACAGTCGTAAACAGGGCCGGATTTAAGCTCTTGCCACCTGTAGGCCCAACTATAATGCCGCTCTTCAATACCCCTAAAACTTTCCCTCCCCCAAAGTCTTACGGAATCTTCAATTGTAGGCGCCTACCCGCTCCCCCCCCCCCCCCCTCATCTAGCACCTTTCTTAATTTGTATGTTCTTTTGCGATCTATGGAAAACTGGTTGGGGGGAAATAATTTCAGGGATTTGCTTACTCGGACCTTGTCCCTTTCTTTCCTTGCTTCCCCCTGTTTTTTTTTGTTCGGAGCGCCGCTTAGTTTCACTTGTTCACGGCTACTCGTTTTATTTCGCTATTATGATCAACGTATGACAACCAACCAACACACAAAGTGGCCATGCAATAAAAGGCTCGTAAATAACGTAACTACGTTTTAAAGAAAAAGTCAGTGGGCCTTATTAACGTATAGCACCGATCATGCACTCAATCAGTACTGATACGACGTTGAATTAAAGAGGAAAAAAAAAACGTCGAATTGTTATACCCTGAACTATTCGCAGACATTTGAAAATGAGCCGTTGTCAACCTCAAAATCGGTCTACATGGTACTGTACGGTTACTGTTGATGGAGAGCATTATAGACACCAAGAATTTATTGCACAAGATAGCAACAACTTATTTATAGCGTCATCTCTTGATAGGATGCGGTATACGTTTTTAGACTGATATAGGGTTAGCTTAATTCTAACAATGGATGGCGCCAGCATTTAGTTAATAAATGTTCATGAAAGGTGGCGCGCATGCAAAATTCGCACCCTCTTTTCTCACGCAATGCCGCCCCTAAAAAAGTGCCGCTATAGGTCCGGGCCTTTCGGGCCTACTTATAAATCCGGCCCTGGTCGTAAAAACATCTGTGGAAAAAAGGCCGGTGGTGAAAAGAAGTACACTGAAAGAAGCGCTTGCGAAACGAGTACAAAACAAAGCTAAGTCTCGGACAGAAAGAAGTCGGGGGGTGGGAGGCTAAGCCCTCAACCGTAGCCATGGTATATACAGGGTGCTTCAGAATAAAACCGACAAACTTCTAGGGCATACTAAGTAGGTAAAGACAAGTCAAAAAGTCCTATACAACACCTATCCAAAAATGCTTGGTTACCGAGATATCGCCGTATTACACCCCACTTATGCGTCACTGGCTTTGATTGAATGCCTGCAAGGTGCACGCTTTATTATGCCCTCATACACCATCTAATCATGTGTGTTTTTTAAGCAGCGTCAACTGAACTAGAGGAGTTGGCAACGATTTAAGATCAAATTCATAGTTCCACAGTTCAGATTCAGCACGGTGCACCAACCTGCTGCAAAACTTCGTGATAGGCATAATCTAATTCTGCTCAAAACTGTAACTACGTCTAACTCTTGCCAAGACAGTTGTAAATAAGTAAATGTTTAAAAACTTTTAAAGGATGACGTAAGTTAATAATTTCTTCACGCAACAAATGTTGCTCAATGTTGTAAAAAACATCGCTGCTTTTGATAAATGTTATCCTACTAGTTACGTGTATTTTTTTCTGTGGGGGGGGGGGGGGGGGGGATGGGCGGAAATGGTGGTTGCGAATGATAGCTGCTTTGTGAAATATGGTTTCGTTTAAAATGTACGCAAAGATTGTTTACATCGGTTGAGGACTGGTTTGAGGGATATGGTCCCCGCCTTTTGAGCAAAATGTCACCCAACCTTTTTTTATTGAACCACTCGATGTAGTGGCACCGTAGCCACAGCCCGGAAAAAATTCGCAGGAGGCCGAACAAAGCCATGGGTGTTGTTAGCTCCCGAGTAGGGTCCGCTTCTTCTTTTTCACATATTCTGGGGTTTCGACAGCGGGGGAGGCGGGGGGGGGGGGGGCGCCAGAGCTGTTGCCACGTACCCCATCCCCCTCCCCCATCTTCCTACTATTCAGGGGCCTTTATCACCCCTCTCCTTTGTCCTGTTCGTTTTATTTATTTATTTTTTGCAGTTAAAAAAAAACAAAACTAGTGTTCACTTTACGGCTATTGGCCTGGGGGGTGGGGCGAGTTGAAAGAGTGTTGTAAACGTTCCAACCAGATTCTGGAAGCTCAAACTCTTTAAGACACTGAAATACCTGATTTGACCTAGGACGGCATGCCTTTTGATGATGTTAGCCATCGTTCTTCAGATTTATAAAAACTACTATACGTTATAACTACAGCTGTAAATTTGGTAGTTGCCTTGCCCAACGTAGACTATAAAGCCAATGGGCCAGGTTGTTAACCGCCCCTCTCCCCCCCAATCTCCTACCTTCCAGGATCATCAGTTGGAACAGGCCTTTTACATTCTCCCCTTAGGCTACGGCTTTCAGCTGGTTAACGAAGATTTTTTTTTTTTACGTCGGGAACAACGAACATACTTAAGCTGCTCAGTTTCAGGAAAATAAAACAGGTTTCCATAGGAATAATAAAAAGGAACTTCTGTTGCATTCTTTTGCTTTCTTAATTAAAATATACCATTACTTCTAACGTATTTCATTACGGAAACGTTAAGAGCTACTGGGTAGAGAGATGGCTTGAAAAGAAGCCAGATCCGCTTCACGGCAAAACGCGTCATCATACTGAGTTCTTGCAAGGTGCTCCTGTCTTGGCAAGATTAGAGGATAATGCAGTTTCGAACGCAATTTATTATCGCGAAGTTTTCCCACTGGTAGGTGCACCTTGCTGCATCCGAGTTTGTTTAGTATGAGGCCATAGTACGCGTGCGCCTTGCAAGGCACTCTGATACAGGCTTCCAACGCTTCCACTAAACCATGACTTAAATACTCGATCATAAAAGAATAGGGACAAATAGGGCAATAGCTCCTCTGTAACGAAGCATTTTTGGATAGGTGTTATATAGAACTCTTCGACTTGTCTTTACCTCCTGAGTATGCCCTTGAAGTTTGTCGGTTTTATTCTGAAAGACCCTGTATATCATTCGCGGCTGCATTTTTTGTTAGGTTACTCTACAGCGCGTTTTAAATGACGTTCTTAGCATTAGTAACTAATAATGAAAGGTATTCTAATAAATGGCGGAAATTCCCTTAATGTAGATAGCAAAATTCCCACCAGATTGAATAAAAATCCTGTTATATCGGAAAATACTGCGTCGGATGGGTCGGGCGTTATTTTCTACTGTATTATGTTGGGAATTCGATGTGACGTGCCTGAACCAAAAGTTACGTCAAAATTAAGAGAGAATTCGGAAGCGGGGAATTATAGGGGGAGGGGAATGACAATTGCTCGGCAATGGCAGCTATTCAGTTGGGAGTGTGGGACTGACAAACTAAGGACATACTTCCCCAGCTGGAAACAAATAATACATTACAAACAAGAGAGGGTTTGGTAGCCACTGCTGCCAGTCCATGAAAAAAACATGAAAAAAACGACAAATCACAACAGCAATTTCTGAAGACATGAGACTAATCCTCGGAAAGTGACACATTTTTTCTTTAACCTAGTATTTTTTGCGTCATTTTCTACCTTTGTAAATCATTATTGAACAATGTTGTGTTTTTATCCAGGTTTCACGGTACAAGAACATAAACATACTATTTCTAGTTTTCCCATTCTTTCCGGCAACCAATGCAATCCAAGAATGGGAAAGATATGTTTTCGGCTGGAAAATTTGTCAATGAATTACGCCACAGTTTTACGTCGATAGCATTCCATACATATATGAAACGTCATCAAACGCATCTTCTTTGTAAACGTACCTCTTCACATTTAACGCCCGTTCTGCGTTCGAAACCGATTAGAGTACCGTACGATTTTTTTCAAACAACACCTGTATATTATGGTATTTTGGTCTTTAATTTGAAATCAGTCAACACTTTTTTAATGAGGAAAAGTATTTAATTCCTAGATATTGGATGAAAATCACATTTACAGTTTTTATTTATCTTTCAATCAACCAACCTTAAAATAGTGCTCCAAAGTAAAAAAAATATATTTTATATAATTTTACCTCCACACTTCACTATAGTTTGTTCCACATTATGTTGTCAGAAAACTAACTGGATGACGACTCGTTTCCTTGCACTAAGAATGCAAAAACATGTTGATATCACACTTGTAGATTGTTCACAGTTACTGTTAGAGTCTACGAATGGGATGTTTCTGGATTTTTTTGCACTCGTAGTGGAAGAAAACGTGGCGTCATAAAGTCAGTTTTCTGAAAACATAATGTGGAACAAAATATAGACAAGTCGATTCTCTTTCATTAGAAACAAGATAATAACTGAGAAAAAGTCGAACTAAGATCGTAACTTAAATACGTTGTAGACGCTATCGTCATCTAGTAGTCGGAATTGAGATAACCAAAGGGGTTGTACTCCCTCTTAACTGAACCGTACGGGGTAAGTTTTTTTTTTTTTTGATAGGATAGGAGGAAAGGAGTAGGAAAGAGGGCACGTACAGGATGGGAAGAAAAGGGGCCTACTCCAACAAGTGAAATTGTCTGTTGCGTTCAACCTTTAGGCCATACCGAACGAAAACTGAAAAACAACCACGGGCAAAACAAAACCCGGACCCCCACTAGAAATAAAAAAAAAAAAAAAAACACACTAGAAATAATGCGAGTGGTATACATCTACATCTACGTTATAAGGCAAAGTCGTACAGCAAATACACGCCAACCCCCAAAGCATGAGCACCGCAACAGTTACCCCAACAATGAAAATGGGCGAACGTGTCATTTCTTTGGCCAGAATATGACACTGGAAATTGTCACATTGTTGCCGCGAATAACAATGTGCACTGCGTGGTCATCTTAGCGGTAAGTCTTAAATGAAGTCATGCACGAAAGACAGTTATTTTTCACACGGTACATATTGTTGCCCTGACTAACAATTTGCTCGGCGCGGTCATCTTAGTGGCAAGTTTTACATGACGTCATACTCGAAGGACAGTTATTTTTCATACGGTGCGAATCACTTAAGCTAAAGTGATAAACTGGGAGTGGGAATTGGGGCTGAACTGAGAATGTCCGTGTGTGGGGCAGTGGGTCTGTTAGCCCTGCTGTTTAGAAAATAAAGTGATTGAGAGTGTGGCAGGTGGGGTTATGCGTTTGTTACCATTAAGCATATGATTAGGCATTAACTGAACCTAACAGGAAAGGAGGGACGGGACACGGGAGGTAGAGGACGGGAGGAACAGGGGGGGATTCTAGGAAGAAAAATTCCCTGTCATCTACGTGTGGCAAAGGGGAGGAAGGGAAGGAGAGGGCCGGATAAGAGGATAGGAAAGGAGGAATGGGTAGGGGAGAGGGGAAGGCGAGTTTAGGAAGATGATGGGACGAAAAAGGGAAACGGGAGAGGGAAGATGGGCGGAAAAGGGAAACTTAGAGGAGGAAAAATTGCCTGTCGCAGTCAATGTTCAAGCAACACTAACCGAGAACTGGGAAACAACCACGGGCCAAACCAAACCTCTAACGAAAAACACCCGGGCGAAGCCGTGTACGATGCTAGTAGTTAATAAACGAAGAAACACAGTGGAGAGAACATAGTGAACTGTTAAGGATGAGAAGTCAGAGTTTGCCGCATTCACCAGGTAGTGTGTTTGTTCATTTATTGACTATTCATTGTTGATTTCGTTTCTATAACTTTGCTCCTTCAATAAACAAAAGCGGACAAATATATCAATCTTGACGTCGGGACGTCACGGGGGGGCCCCCGGCTTTTTTCGCCGGGGCGGGGGGGCGGAGAACTTTTGAGGGTTTTTTTAATTAATATTTTGCTTTTTGCAGTTTGCCGCACTGGCTGGGATGCATTTTCCCGATAGCGACATTATAGTGGGGGGGGGGGGGGGGGGTCCCCTCCTTCAATTTCGACCCTGAGGCTACTACATGCTATTAAGTGCCGTTTTCTTTTTTTAATTTAATTTTTATTTTAGTATTTCTTCGTTTTGATCATTATAAATATATCGTTTGTTTTTCTAAACTGATGAACCGTTTTTGTGTACTCTTTTTGTTTACTTTGTTTCTTTTATTTGTTTCATTTTATTTAATCTAGAAAAAAAATAGAAAAGAACGTAAAAGACAGAAACGACAAAAAAAAAAAAGTCAATGAAAAGAGAGAAAAAGAGCTTGTATAGATTGTCGTTAGTTCGTTTCGGCGCCCCGAGAGGGCAGCAGGTGTCACGTTCGATGCTGCGAGTTTCCCGATCGTCAGACGAGCGAATTTGGACTCATGCGTCCCATCTTACAAGCAATATTAGCAGAGCAGACACAGTAAGTATGGCTAAGTAAAGCACACTACGCAGTGGATCAGCAATGAACTACCAAGGATAAACCGTGGTCTGTAGTAATAACGAAAACTTCGTTTCTCGCTCAGAGTTCCTTTGGGAAATCACGAATCCGGCCAACGCTGTAGACACTCCATTTTTATTAAGAGCATTAGTAACCAGTGAACAGGACCTGTGTGTGATCTTGATAAACAGCTCACACTGCTTATGACCATACTTTCTTCGTTTTCATTGTTTAAAAGGCGCACGATATATTCCGTATCAGGGCGCGTTTGCATTCTCGCCTTTGCATTCTCGCAGCTAGAACTCAATCGCGATGGCAAAGGTGACATTGCCATGGTAACCACGCTAAATGGATTAGCTAAATCCGACATCGTTTGAGTAAATACTTGCAGTCTTATAATCCGTGCAATAATATAAAGAATCCCTCATGACGAAACAATTTCCCCAAACGCTTCTGAAATCACGTTATTTGCTGTTTTATTTGCGAGGCGGCAGACATAAAACCGCCGCCATGTTGGAATTTGAGATGATTTCTAGCTTCTAGCTGCGAGAATGCAAAAGCGAGTGGTTGCGTAAACGTGCCCTCAGACCGGTTGCAACAATGCTTTCTCTTCAAAACTAGCACGATTCTCTCTCATCAGAAAAACCATTGTTTAAAAGTCACACGATAACTACTTATCGTGCGACTTTTTAACAATATTTTGCCTGATAATTTGATTTTGTGCGACTTTTGCAGAACCTGTAATGACACGACGTAGAGCGTTTAGTATTAAAACACTGCCGGTATTTTATAGCTGAATTAATTCACAACCACTCACTTGCGTAAATCGACAAACTTATGGTTTATTTGCACTTTTGTAGAACATGTAGTGGTGCTACCTATAATTTACCTGCTACAAAATAGCACAACCAATAATTCAAAAACGTCGGATCAGTCAATATCAAGAAAGAAAACGTTGGTACTTGTTCATCATTTCCACCCGAACGAGCATTATGTTCCTGGGTTCAAGCCGAATACACATTTACTGCCTATAACGTAGAACGTTTAGTATTAATACACTGCCTAGAGGTTTGTAGCTGAATAGCACTCACTTGCCTAAATCCTTCCGGCTTTCTTTTATTCAAAAGTTTGCCCTCAACTCGTTGGCTTTCCTAAGTAAGCCACAAGTCGTCATCATCTTTAAAGAGTTCCAACACTCCCAAATTGGGTGATATGCGATTGCCAGCCATCTTGGAAGCTTTGAAGTGCGAAACACAACAATGGACAAACACATGCCACTAATAGTTAGGTAGCTAACAAGGAAGCACGTAAACATTGTTAGGTAAAGTGCCATTATTGCTTGGCGCCATCGAAAGAGAACGAAAGTATGGTCATAAGAAACTTATATCCATACTTTTGCAACAATGGTCTGCTGATAAGTGATTTATCGGCGGACCATTGGTACAAAAGTATTGCTATAACTATTACTTATTGGCGGTGGGAAGTCTACAGAGTAGAACGATTCACTGACACTTAGGCGACGGACACTTTGGTGAGAAAAACAACAATTTTTCAAACGGCTGGACGATTAGGCGACAAATATCGGACACTTAGACAACATTACATGTGTATTTTAGCAGTTGCTGGGTACTGGATATTGAGCGATAGGCTTAAAGAATGGTTTTGATCATTAAAAACAAATTTGCTGATTTTTAGTGTCTTTTTTTTTACGTTTACCAATTTTTCATCCTATTTCGCCTAAGTGTCCACTAGTCGCGCCTAAATGTCTGGATGATCAAGCCATTGTATCTTTCGGGTTGGAGTGAGGCACAAGGAAGTAGGATCAACAATCAGCTGCAGGAATACCCTCTTTCCCTTCATCCCCCAAAACAGTAAGTGCTCCAGTTCCCTCATATTTCATGCAAATAAAGGTTATTTTCTGTAATCATCAAGCTCTTTTGACCATGGTGGTGATAACGTCTACAAAAGAGAGGTCAAAGTTTTGTTTTAATGGGGTTATGTAAACTAAAGAAAATGAGTGCATTTCAATGATTAGGTGGTGATGTGTATTGAGGAACCAAAAGTGCACAGCAGTCCTTCAGACTGACTTAAGCCCCAAGTCTGTGGCCCCCAACCAGGCAGAAGAAAATTTCGTGCGAAGCGATGCGTATAAATCATACCATACACATCATATCAAGAACCAAAACTGGTAAAAGGGGCCGCCAAGTTCCGAATGGTTCGACCCTTCAAAGGAGTGATATCAACACAACAAAACATTCGCCAAGTTAATCGCACCGCTTAATAGTTCGAAGGTTAAATGAAAACTAGAACATTGCTACTTTCGGTAGCAATGTTCAAGTTTTCATTTAACGTCCAAAGTATTATTCGGTGCGATTAAGTTGATGAATGTTTTGGTGTGTTGATATCACTCCTTTGAAGGGCTGAACCATTCGGGACTTGACGACCCCTTTTACCAGTTTTGGTTTTTGATATGATAGCAGTAATTTTTTTTAATTGTGTACTAGACTCAACTCCACTACCGTGCAGATGTGTAATAAAGTGCCACGTCAACAAGAAAGTTGTTTTTAAACACTTTGCTACTACCTTTTGCCTAGTGGCCGAACTATTCTCAACTTCGTCATCTTTTTATAGGTTTTAGGTTTGGTTTTAATTTTATTGTAATTTTTTTTATTTAGTTAGTTTTGGTGTGTTGATATCATTCCTTTGAAGGGTCGAAGCACTCAACTTGGTGGCATCTTTACCAGTTTTTGGCTCTGTTTCTTTTTCGTGAATTGGACGTAAATCCAACTTCTTTGGCAACGTTGTTTAGATTTATCGTGATACACGGGTGTGTGTCTAGGCACGCACGTCAGTATACACGTTGTCAATGTCCGAACTTTGGCCGTCCAATGAGAGACGATGCCGACAATGCTAACAATGGTTATAACATTATTTTCGTACTTACGTGGCCTCCCACGACATCCCCGTTACACCCCCAGGCTCCAAACCATAAAAGGTACGCAGTTCGTAATGTACTGCACCCATTCGTCCAATTTCATACCTGGAAGCCTTCTCGTTATCTCGGTATCGATAAATAATCACCTTATGGAATTTAACATGGGGATGAGCGGACTAGAATTAAAGTTACACATTTGCAACGTTATTGAGGGTCAGATTTTGCATTGAAAGTAGCTTAGCTGGCATTCCTACACAAATTAAGTTTTGTCAGGTGGGTCATTGCTGTCGATTTCAACACAATTTAAGCTTTTTTGTACCGCATATTATTTTTACCCAATCACCTGAAATGTGCCCAAATGCTTTAGGATATTAGACAATTACGCTATGGCGTCGCACTACAAAGGTTTACAACCTCGACAATTGAATTGATGTAATGCTTGTCGCATGTTTGTTGCCTAACTTGGCGCGACACACTAGCGTGTGTCTAGATTCACATTCAAATTCAAATTACGCCGGTCTCGTAGGAATCTGTGTTGTCACACTGCCCAATTTGTTGTAGCAATGGCGTTTGTTTCTCTTGGGTTCGACAGTATGATTGCTCAGTTTTCTTTCAACAATACATGTCGTAATACTTCCTTTCTTACTGATTGTTACTACGTAATCAGCAATACCCTTCGCAATACTACGTAATCAGCACTCTGGCTGTTGCAGACTTTGGGCCTTAGGGCTTCGGGCAGATGACCAGGAGTGGTTAACGCTCGTTAAACCCTTTAACCCTTTAAGCAATACCCTTCACATTGGCTGTCGCTCGCCCTTTTTTTTGGCTACCGTGCCAAGAATGAACGCTCGCCATTTTTCATTGCTACCGTGAAAAAAATGACCATGCGTACCCTACTGTATTACCTACCGAACACCCTCATTTTCTCCGCCTGTGGACTGCCTTTGGCGATATACAGTATGTCTCAGAAGTCCTGAACCAGGCAGGCCTATATGGTATAAGCCTATACAGTGTATAGGGCTATGGTACAGGCCTTACTACACCCAGAGGAAAGTCCTGAGTTCGAGTCCTGGGTTTGAGTCCAAGGCCCTCGAATCAGTGATTTCTCCATTGTTAGGAACAAAAGGCATTTATTTTGCTCATAGTTTACTGATTTGTACACCTTAGGCCTAATATGGTATAGGCGTACTTCGTATAGGCCTACACTGTATAGGCCTACACTGTATAGGCCTATACCATATAGGCCTACTTGGTGCAGGACTTCGAGACATATTGTATAGTGTATATAGCTTGTAACATACCTATCTACCACTGTTACACCAAGTGTGATGATTGTTCTAAGATTACAGTGGGTTGAGTTGAGCTTATTGAGAGAGGTAATCCCTTCTGGGAGTTTCTGCCCTATAATTAGACGAAGAAAGGGACTATTTAACTGGAGAAAACCAAGTGGCAAACCGAAGATCTTTGACAGGCCTCAATCGACATGAGCACGAAACACCACAGGGCCCTTCTGGTAAAACCAATATAAGACTGACGCATTGAAATGAGGTTCTGACAATGAGGTCTGACAATGGCATTTGGCAGGGGGATCACTAGCGTGGTACTTGACATCTGTTCTCCTTTGGGTATACTAGTGAACATGTTACTTCTCTATCAACCACTAATGAACGTTAAAATGGAAAAAAAATCAGCGAACTATGGGAAACTTTTCAGTACCGTAAAAAAGTCACTTGAAAAACAGCTGGAGTATGAAACTAAATTGGAATACTTAAGCCCAAATTGGGCCAAATGTAAAGAATTAATGGAAAACGTAGACATAGTCCAGACAATTCTAGTCAAATCAACCTCAAGTCAGTGAAGCCTGGGAACTTCAAGAATCTCTCACACGAAAGTTGAATTTGTACCACCTAACGTACGATAACATCCTGGTTATGTTATTATTACAATTAACATAACCAAAAATAATAATAATGAAACAAACTGTATAATCTAAAATCTTATTCCATTTTTCAGCAATGATATTTCCGTTTTAAAAGAACTTGGAACCAAACTGACGAAAACCAAAAACAAATTAAGAAAGCAAAAATGTATGAGGACACCAAAACCACACTGTATGATGTCATTGATGTGATAATTGGAAGAGAAATTATGGAGTAAGAATATGTGCAAAGAAGCAGACATGTACCCAGTTACCTGGAAACATGAACGGCGTATCCCTTGAGGAAAAAAACAAAGCTGTAGCTTTATCAAAATCGTATGACTAAACGACTAACTGAGCAGTGGCAAAAATAGGATGCAACAAAAAAACTGCAAAAGAAGTGATATCAGAAACGTGAAAGAAAGTGAAAGAACCCTCAAAAGTGAAAGAACCTGGCAAGTTTTAGTCAACCAAAGTAGTGATATCACAATAAAAAATGTCTGTCAACATTTTTCTGCATGGCATACCAACTCTAACCCATATACTCATCAAAAAGTGATCGCTTTAGAAAGTAGTGATATCACACCGGCCAACGAAAAACCGCCAAACTAATCTCACCGAGTATAGTTCAAAAGTTAAAGAAAAAAAAAACCTGACCATTGCTTCGTTTGCAATGGTTAGGTTTTTTAGTCTTCTGTACAGCCGTACCAGCTGAGAAGACTATTGCAACGACTTTGTTCGTCCGTCCGTCCGTCGCTTTTTTCAACTTCAAAACGGTACCAGAAACTGACGACCACTGTTTACCACTGTTTTCAGTGTCAAAAGTTAGTTAAATAACATAGCAAATTAAAACATCGTTACTTCCTTATAGCTGGTAGACTTCTTCGGCCTAATTAAATTAAATATTAACATTTGATCGTCGAATTGATATCCTAAGGATAACACTGCAGCCGCAAAAACAAAAGCATGGTCTTGGTGCACCACGTAGAAAACTTGGTGGCAGCCATTTTTACTCTGGTAGCATTACTTAGATATCCCGGACTACGGTAGTACATAAGTGACAAAAAAAACATGC
This sequence comes from Lithobius niger, assembly GCA_023313725.1. NCBI lineage: Eukaryota > Metazoa > Arthropoda > Chilopoda > Lithobiomorpha > Lithobiidae > Lithobius > Lithobius niger. The sequence goes on from JAHWFP010114271.1 coordinate 16,993, forward strand.
ACTGATACCTAATTCAGGCGTGAAAGGGTTAAGGATATGTTTTTTTTTGGCCCCGGTTAAGAGCGCGCTTTCTTTCTCCACCAAAACCCGCAATTTAAACTTGGCTCCTTTTCTTTGACAACAACAAACGAAGAGAGTTTGTGCTTCACAAGCACGATCACTAATGTTGACACTAAACCTAATGCCTATAAGGGTACCATTTTTCGCTGAAGTCCGATTACGGTGTACCCCTAAAGTAGGTGCTATCACGTTTTATACCTTATAACTCAGTCTTACATGAGAGTGTTCTCCTTCACCGCATTACAAATTACTGGATTACTGACGAGAATAAATTTGTCTTTTTCAATATCCTGAGATGTGGGACACTCTTGCTCAGTCCAAACCCCTTTAAGTGAGGCTTAGCAGCCTTGAACAACATGAGCCGGAGAAATCTGTCGCTAGTGGGCGCTGGCTGCTGCTCGTAAAACTCGATCTGTCAGAGTCGGGGGTCTTTTTGGCATGAATGATGACCGCTGGAGTAGCCAAGCAACGGGTGGACACAAGAGAGCCATTGGCCCCGACGGGCGCGGGTCGCTCAATCGACGTTCGCTCAGACCAGTGTCCACCACCTCACGACATCACCATTTTTTCTGTAAAAAAAAAAATGAGGGGGAAAAAAAACCCAAGCTGAGATGAAATTCGATGAGACGAGCAGCTAAATTCAGCAAAAGACGAGTGCTAAAAAGAATGGAATCCTTCCTACATCAGCAAGATTGGTAATCCAACTCAACCAACGAAGCCAGAAGTCTGAAATGCATTAAGTGCAGGGTTTTTTTTTTTTTTTTTTTTGCGCTAGCTACCGGCATTTATTACACCAAATCAAATCTGTTTCTAAAGAGTTCTTGGATCAGCACTTGTGAACGGTAATTCGAGCACCGTTACGCAGGCGAGTCGAACTTGTAGCTCATCAGTACTGCCCGAGTAAAAGCATTAAGTTAAAGAGTATCAAGGACCACGCTAGTGGTCCGCCCGCCAAGTTCAACTGTCAGACTTTGTTGTAGCAATGGTCAGGTTTCTCATTTAACCTTTGTTCTCATAGTCGGTGAGGTTAGCTTGGGAACTCGTATAGCAACTTGGTGGAAGCCACTTTTGTTCTGATATCACTAATCTGATTGGCTGAAACTCGGCGGGTTCTTTCACCCTTGTGGGTTTTGTTTCAGATTAAGAGTACACGTAGTTGACGGGCTTACTATTAGCCAAGAATTATAATTATTTACCGAAGAGGTTTCTGTCTCATGATGGTCGGACAGATTAGTCGTCGGACGCGGGATTCGATCTGGCGCTGTCTTGGTTTGCAACCGACCACTTTTACCAAGTATGGGCTGTGCTTGCTCACGCTGTTCGGGGTTCCCGAGGATCTCTGACAACGTTCACGATATGCGTTGGGACTTGACGACATGCTTTAAAAAATCGTCTGTTGGTGCGAGAGGGCTGTTACATTGGGTTTGCGTTAGCGAGAAAACCAGAATGTGAGTGCAATCTAGACACACGCTAGTGTATCGCGCCAAGTTAGGCAACAAACATAACAACAAACATCACATCAATTCAATTGTCGAGGTTGTAAACCATTGTAGCGCAACGCCATAGCGTCAGTGACTTATATCTTGAAGCCTAGTTGGGCACATTTCACCTACTTGTGGAAACATAATAATGCGGTACAAAAGATTAAATTGTGTTGAAATCGAGAGCAATGACCCACCAGACAAAAATTAACTCGTTTAGGAATGCCAGCTAAGCTGCTTTCAATGCAAAATCTGACCTTCAATAACGTTGTAAATGTGTTACTTCTAACTAGCTAGCTAATTCGCTAATCCCCACGTTAAATCCCATAGAGTGATTGTTCATCGATGCCGAGATAAAGGGAAGGCTTCCAGCTATGATATTGGATGAATGGGTGCAGTACAATACGAACTGCGTACCTTTTATGGTTTGAAAGCTGGGGGCGTAACGAGGATGGCGTGGGAGGGAGCGTAATTACGAAAATATTGTTATAACCATTGTTAGTATTGTCGGCATCGACTCTCATTGGACGGCCAAAGTTCGGACAATGAGAACGTGTATACTGACGTGCGTGCCTATAGACACACACGAGTGTATCACGATAAATCTAAACAACGTTGCAACGAAATTTTATTCACGTCCAATTCACGAAAAATAAACAAACTGTAATAACATAGAAAATAAACAAAGCCAAAAAGTGGTAAAGAGGCCACCAAGTTGAGAGTGGTTCGACCCTTCAAAGAAGTGATATCAACACACCAAAACTAACTAAACAAATCACAACAATATTAAAACCAAACCACAAACCGATAAAGAGGTGACTAAGTTGAGACTGGTTCGGCATATAGGCAAAAGGTAGCAAATTGTTGAAAACCAATTTCTTGTAGACGTGGCACTTTATAGTACACATCTGCACGGTAGTGGAGTTGAGTCAATTCACAATTTAAAAAAAAGGAGTGATATCATATCGAAAACCAAAACTGGTAAAAGGGGCCTTCAAGTTCCGAATGGTTCGGCCCTTCAAAGGAGTGATATCAACACACCAAAACATTTGCCAAGTTAATGGCACCGAATAATACTTTGGACGTTAAATGAAAACTTGAACATTGCTACCGAAAGTACCGAAAGTAGCAATGGTCTATATTTCATTTAACCTTCGAACTATTAAGCGGTACGATTAGCTTGGCGAATGTTTTGGTATGTTGATATCACTCCTTTGAAGGGTCGAACCATTCGGAACTTGGCGGCCCCTTTTACCAGTTTTGGTTTTTTATATGATACTTCTTACTTGTACAGTGTATCTGATCGTTACTTTCAACCCACCTTCTCTTGTATCACACCAAACATAATATTAAGTTTGTAGTGACTTCTCCCATTTTCACACTCACTTTCGCAACAAGACCATGTGTATTGTACTAAATTGTTTAGTTTTTTTTTTAATTTATAGGCCGTCAAGTTTCCCCATTTCCTTTTATTTATTTTCTGCAAACCGGAAACTTCATTTTATTTTTACCATGAAATCTTGCAGTCTTCATTCTTACCTTTATATGCATTGTGAAAGCTCGCAATTACAAGCAGAATGACCGTCGCTTCAATAGCAAGAGGTCATGGGTTCAATCCTGACCAGCGACTTCTCGTTCTTTTTAGGGAAATTTTATTCACGTGTTGATTTAACAATGATGCCCCAAAATTGGCATGATGGTGTCATGCCACTCCTTTCACATCGTTGGCCCAGTGCTAGCTAAACAGTATCAGCTCAGCAGGTTGGGTTATTAACGCTGGCCCAACGTTGAGTCTTTACGTTGGCTAAAACACTGACCAATGAGACAAAATAAGGTTGGGCCAACCGTTAGGAGCAAACAATGGCCCAACAATTAACCGTTCGCTTCATCACACGTTACTACGTCTTGGTAATTCTTGAATAAAATAGTAGCTGGATCCAATATTGCAAAAACTGTTCTCCAGTAATCATCATTACATTTTTTTTGGGGAAATCTTTTCTTCACCTACTTGCTCCATGGCGCTTTTCCATACAAGACTTCACGATGGTTTCTACCATCAGATTCAAAATAAATCCTTATCCTCGAGAAAAGCTTGATTCACAATACCCGCCTCCCTTCCCCGTCCCCACCTGGGCAAGTCGTCAACTTGTTTTAGCTTGCTTTGCCATGCTTCAGGTTAGCTACTCTTCTTTCATTGACTGGATCTGATGGTCTTGTTCCACTCGGTTTTCTTTAAATTTCTAGTATGTTCTTTCTTTCTTGTCTTGATCCACCTGGTTCATGGATTGGTATTTCTCGATTCGCTGACCTTTCCTCTTCAGGTCACTTGGTTTCTTTGATGTATTTCTTCGTCCACTCTTTTCATATACTTCTCTTTCCATTGTTTGTACCATTTCTTCAGGCTTTTCTTCTTCAGCTCCAACTGGTGGCTCCAACTGCAATACTTCGTTCCTTCTACAAGTCCTTAGATGATCGGTGATTGCCACTGCTTTCTGTCTTTTGGCCAAATTTAAACAGTAAGTTTACGTCTTCTTGTGAAGCATACATATTCACATTATACTCTCTTCTAGAATACTATGTTTCTTTGTCACTATGACACTTTGCTTTCAGATTCCAAAGACAACGCGAGCTTGAATTTGGGTCGTAGCCCACCACCAATGACGTTATCCCTCTTGGTTGGAATTTATTACGATTTTGCTTAGGAACGAAAGCAAAGCCAATTCATACTATTTCTTTTAAAGGTGTTACAGTAAGTTTCTGTGCTGTACCCGTCCATAACTGTAAAGAAGTGACATACTTATTAATTTGTTTATACAACTATTGCATATGTACCCCCATAAACATAGTGGTAAGTTCTCCGAGATTATTGCTAACCTTACAAGTGACATAAGGGTCTTATTAACCCTCTCCGCCTGTCCATTCATTTTGAGGCAGTACGGGCCAGGCCGCCCAGAGGTGTGGTAAGTCCTAAGGCTCCAAATTTTCTTGGGCACCCTCACAATTTTCGTGGGCAATGTGAGGATCTTTTTGGGGGGTGGGGCGGGAGGAGAGGCTTTTTATGATCTTTTGGGACTTTTCAGTTGTGACTGCCTTCATGTCAGTAGCAAGACCATCATGGGCCCTCAGCGGGCCCCTCTTACACTAGAACCTGTGCAACTGAACACAATTAACATCCCTTCCGCAGTTTTAGTTTTTTTTTATCCTTTGCTGGCTGGGTTCCTTGAAGCATGGGCCTAGAAACCAGCATTGTGCGGTGTACTGGTTCTCACGGTATACCGCGGTACCAAAAATGCAACGGTACCAAATACCGTGAATTGTTAAAATACCGATATTGTTTTAATATGAAAAAAGCGTTAAAGCGTTTACTATTTTTATCGTGAGCGCATGGTGCGAGACCAATAGGATCAAATAAAGAAACAAAGAAAGCGTTAAAATAATAACAATAGTTCATTCAGTCCTTGTGTTGTAGGGCTCAAAGCAGTGTAATAATTTTGATTTTGATTTTATTGAGCCTATAGATTCTGACAATCATTCGCTCAAACTATCCTACTTAATTAACTTAACCTAAGAACTATTAACTTAACCTAAGAATAAACGTTCCACAAAGTCTAAATGATACAATGGTGTACAACGTAGAGGCCAAAAAAAAAAACATAGGGAAGTAGAATGTCACTTGAGCCCACTGAGACTGACAATCTAAAATGAAATTGACTTAATCTAACTTATAAACCTAAAAAGAAAAAACTAACGAAACTAGCTAACCGACCCCACATATAAACCAAAGACAACAATGGGAAACAAGGGGGGGGGGGGGCAAGAAAACAGGTGAAGCGGCCAGTGGCCCGGCAGAACCCCAACACGACCCCAAGTGAGTGCCGCGGTGCCAACAAGTGTGGCAGAACTCCCAGCACATCCTGCAAACGCACTCCAACTGCACTCAGTAGCTGACGACGATGCACCACCCAGAGAGGGCATGAAAACAAAAAGTGCGAAACCGTCTCAGCACCCGTACCACAAACAAACGGGGGAGTCACACCACCCTAGACAATAGAGATGCGCTCGTAGCTGGCCATGCCCTGTACGCAGTCTGGAGATCAAGCAAGCATCTCTACGTGGCAGGTGCCCTAGAGCAGACGGAATAGAAGTCAACGGGTGCACCTCATACAGCGTGCGCCTCGATAAGCCATCACACCAACGGCCCTGCCACTCTTTACGAAAGATTGCAGAGACAACAGATCCCAGATCCCTGGGCCTAACAGGAAAGAGAACAGGGTTACATCTGGACTCAAAGCCCTGCCGAGCAAGGTCGTCAGCAGCCTCATTTCCAAAGACCCCCGAGTGACCGGGCACCCAAGCCAGACAGACTGAAACACCAGTCTGAAACGCCTGAAACAGCTTCCACCCAATCTCTAGTGCGATGGGGTGAGAGATTGCCATAGACCTAAAACACCGTCTCAAGAAGCCCAACCCGGCAGCGGAGTCAGAAAGAACCCTGAACCTAGGCAGTTGCAAGTCCAAACCGGTGTCGAGAGCAACAGAAATTGCGACCAGCTCTCCAAGATATGCTGAAGGTAAACCAGCCAAAAAGCCTCGGAATGGAAATCCCAACCCCGCCTTCATATTCTTTTGCATGAAAGGATGCATCACAGAAGATATCAATGGAGGGAAAAGCTTGTTCTGCCCTACAAGGACGGTCTGCCGAGAGCAAAGCCTCCTCAGCAGCGGCACACCAAGTCCATGGGCAAGGCGGGTGAACAATGCACGGGCTGGAGACCTTCTGCAGATCCTCATGCAACAAAAAAGAAGCATTGGTCCCTAACGAACCCAACAGATCCCGGGCATCCGAAAACAACGTAACATAGTCAAGTATGATACGAGCCAACGGGTCAGTGGCCCCTCTAGCAATGGCTTTGTGACAAAGCTTCACCAGTAGCCCCTTGGCACGAATGTTCACAAGCTTCCTCTCCCGTCTCCACCAACAATGCTAAGATGGGGGTTGACGGCAGACAACCTGAAACAATCCTCAAACCCTCATTTAATGCCACCTGAATGCCCTGAAGAGCACGTCTGGACCCAACCCAAGAAGGAAGATGAAAGTCGGCACAGGCCCTTACATACAGCCTATAAAAGGTGGTTACAACAGCCCGTTTCGCCACCAATTTGTGAGTGGCAAACGATTTCAAAATCCTTAGGCGGGAGGAAATGTTTTCCTTGACCGCGTTAGCATCACCTACCCAGGTTAGGCCTGGGTCTAACCAAAGCCCCAAATACCTGACCTTTGACTTGGACTTGACCACCGTACCACCCACCGTAATAGAACCATCAAAGGTATGGCCCCTCCTGAAAATCATCAACTCCGTCTTGGGGCCTGATAAAGCGAGCCCCCTTATGGCCAGCAGTTGCTCACCCCTGGCAACCACTGCCTCCAAAGTAGACAGAAGCAAGGGCAAATCAGCCCCAACAACGCAGCTCGCAACGTCATCTGCATATGCAACGACATTTGCCAAAAGATTCATTTCAACAAGCAAGGCATTAATTGCCACAGCGAAAAGAGCCGGACTCAAACAGCTGCCCTGTGGGAGGCCCCTGTCGGTAGAGGATTCACTGGACCAAAACCCGTTGACCCTGGTTGAGAAACAACGCAGCCCCAAGAGCGAAAGTAAAGCATCTCTCAGCTCCTTACTAACCCCCATGCCTTATAACGAGTGTCCAAGCCACGCTACATCCACTGTGTCATATGTCACCTTGATGTCTAGGAAAACGATCGCCGCAAAGCAGTCATTAACCCAGGCTTCCCTGATACCCGACTCAAGGTAGAGGACAGCATCCTGCGCTCCCCTGTTCTTTCGAAAACCAAACTGGGTGGCAAACATGCTCTTGGAGCTTTCTAGTTGCCACACCAATCTGTTAACCAAAATTTTCTCATAAACTTTCCTGGGGCAGGAGAGGAGTGCAATTGGTCTGTAACTAACAACACTCGTGCGAGGTTTTCCTGTACCCAAAACCGGAGAAAGGATTGAAAAGAGCCAAGACTGGGGAATGGGCGCACCATCAAACCTGCTTTGGTAAAACACAAGCAAATCAACCCGACCTTCCCTTGATAGGCTCCGAAGGTTATCACAGGACACCCCATCAATCCCAACGGCACCGTCAGACTGAGAGGATTCCAATGCCGCCGTCAGTTCAGCCAGGGAGAGTGGGGCGTCATACGGGGGTGCAGCTGTTACCTGCCTGACCGGCGGCGGAGGACCTTTTGGGGAGTTAAACACCTTTGCGAAATTTTCATTAAAGGCCTCAGCCATCCTCAGACCTCGAAGAACTTCCCCTGCTTTGCCCAAAACCCAAGGAATTGGGGAGCGTGAGTCTTGTGGCCGGACAAGAGCCCAAACAGAAGCAAGAGGTAAACCTTGTGACACTCGCGCACAAAGACGCAAGCCAAACTGAGCCTTTTCCCTGCGCAAGATAAACTTCGTTTCCTGCGAGATCCCTACAAACTCAAACCATCATATGGAGGACTCAACGTGCCTAAAACGCTGCCACGCCCTCCGCCTATCTCTGACAGCTTTAGTGCACAGAGACGTCCACCAGGCAGGTTGGGGAACCAGTCACCGACGGCCTAGACGGGATGACCTTCCCTTTTGCCCACCCCAAGTTTTGATCCAGGGAGCAAACTCACCTGAATCAATAGTTGGGCGGTTAATAATCTGTTAAAGATCAACAATTGTAAAATTGGAATTCTAAACAATGCACAAAGTGGAGACAAATTTGTATAACTTCGATGCTACAACCAGTGTTCGCTTATAATTTCAGTAGCATCGTACCCGGCTTCGCCCGGGGATTTGTTTGACCCGTGGTTGTTTCCCAGTATTTGCTCGGTGCTGCCTGATCGTTCACTGCAACAGTCGATTTTTGTTTGTGTAACACTCCCCCTTTCCGCCAATCCTCTCCCTCCCCTCTCCCCTCCTCCTTTTATCCCGTCCTCTCCCTCTCCTCTTGTTGGTTTCCTTCCCTCTCCTCTTTGCTATACGTAGTTGAACACGTACCCGGCTCCCGTGCTTGTTTGTTTGTTCTTTTCTAGGTTCAGTTAATGCGTAATCGTATGCTTAATGGTAACAGCTCACTTTGCCTCCCCCCCCCCCCCACTCCCAGTCTTTCGCTGTGGCTTAAGCGATGCGTACCGTGTGAAAAAGAAGTGTTCATGACGTTATGTAATACTTGCCCTTGAGATTACCACGGTGTTTAGTTAGAAGGATAATTGTTAGAGCCAATTGTTAGTCGAAGGTGCCAATTTCAACTTCTTTTCAGGGCAACAACGTCCCAGTTTCAACTTCAAGCCAAAGAATTGACACACTCGCACGTTTTCATTGTTCCCCTTCCCGGGGTCGTTGCGGTTGCTTCATTTTTGCTATGAGACTTTGGTTTATATATTTTCAATTTCTACTTGGATAGCATGTAATTACAAATTTTAGAGAAGATCGGTTTTTTTTTATCAAATATGTCGTGAAACATGCATTAAGCGTGAATTGGGGGGGGGGGACTAAATTTTTCCATTAAAACTTTTATCAACAAAACACATTTTTCAATAAAATTTGTTATTATTTAAAAATCGGGTGTTGCACTACAGCTCTATAATACCAGATACTGCCAGGTACCAGGTACTTCTTCCATAAGTACCGGGAGAAAACCGAGTACCGGGGTACTAAGCTAGGTACGAGCACCGTCCGAAAATTTTCAGTACCGCCCAACACTACTAGAGACAGAAGCCACATTTGCTCCCCCCCCCCCCGTCTGGTCACCCATGGTACTTTTTAAAATTCCTTGTAACCGTTTTACCTTGTTACCTTTTACCTTTTATGCCTTTATGCCTTTTACCTTATGCCTTATAACCCTTTACAGTAGAAAAATATCTCCAACTACACTGCAGACTAAGGTCGAAATATCTGTGACACGTTTTAAATTTTGCCAGGGCTATAGTTGATGTTTTTTTTCTTGAAGGGCATGTTTTCGTTTTTACGCTGGCTACCCCTAACACTGCCAATTTGTATGTCATCTTACGTTCTTTACCCCCTCTTCCCCACATTAACTGTCAAAAGAACGCAGGCGCAGCTGCAACGACCTGTTCTACTTCCTCTTCCGCTTAGCCCTTGGGATTCAAATTCTGCATAATAGTCTGTACACGTATGCAACTCTTCTGACAGAGACAGATTAGGTCTGTAATAATGTAGGGAGGAAAGGAAGGAGACAAAGCCTTCGCCTACTAGTGTCTATTGGTTTGAATTCTCGCTCCATTGATTATGACTGAGCACATTTGGCCGAATGGAGTCCTGGTCACAATCAAGATCATACTAATGGGTTCATCGAGCTGTCTTTATGCCAGTGGGCCATATCGATAAAGGCGGTACGGTAAGGTAGTGATCAGGTGACGAAATAGATCACCGGTTCGAATCCGGCTACATCACTTAACTGAAACGTAAGTGCATAAAGGTGATTTACTGTACGAATTATTTCTAATGTATGATTTTCGTTGATGGCTTATTTCCAATTTATATTCTTATTTATTTATTTATTTCTATTTATTGGCTGTTTCTCATTTGTGGCTATGTTGTTTTTACTGCGTTGCAGATTTTTTTGTTGCAAAAGCCCACATAACTGAAAAAAGGGGGAAAAGACGAGTGTTAAACTTTTTTTGGATGTTACGTTCTCTGTAGGTTTGTATGTAGGAGCAGTTTTGAGCTCACTCAGAGCATTTGCCTTGTCTTTCTTACACAGATTGCTGTATCTTGTATACTCAAATCGCACCGAATAATACTTTGGACGTTGAACGAAAACTTGAAGATTGCCACCGCTATATCTTCTAGTTTTCATTTAACTTTCAAACTATTAGTAGGTGCTATTAACTTGGCTAATGGGATTAACCTTGGCGGCCTTTCCCTGGTTGAATGATATCACTACTTTCAAAGGCCTACCCTCTTTGGTAACTTGGCGGCTTCTCTTATATATACCAGCCTTGGTTTTGGGTGTATCTTGTATCCTCACAAGGCCAAGTCTTCAATGCAGACTGTTTGCTTTGTTAACACTTTAATTTGTGATTTGTTGTTTATTTATTGTTTATTATAGTAGTATCCTCTCTCTAACTATTGCCCCAAATTTTTAGCTGGTTTTCTATACACCAATGGGATTTTGTTAAGTTGTGAATGCTGGAAACTTTTTTTGTGAAGCGTCCTTCCTTTTTTTAAACATACTAATGCGGTCTTTCTCTGCTTCAAAACCCAATATTCCATTTGTTTTGGCCCAGCTGGAAGCAAGCGTTTCCAAACAGTCACTATAACATGAACGCTCTGAACCCACCAATACTTGACGCTGTCTCCGATACATTTATTGCTATTTTCCATTACTCGGCTGGTAGCTCAGCTATCCAATTATGTTCTGGCGTGAGCGTCACTTGCTTTCTTTGGGGTGCCTCAGGCGTGGATTGTGCACCAGCTGAAAGCACACACGAAAAAATAAAAAGAAAACAAATTGAATCCAAGTTCATTAAATTTCGAAGGAACCGAGAAAAAAAAAAACCTTGATTTACTGTATGAATTAATTTTTTTTTTTTTTTTAGGTGTGACATTCAATTAGACGTGGCAAAACAATAATTCGAAAAAAATTGTTAGCCGCCTGAATTTCCATTTTCCCAACACAACATTTTTCTGAACAAGTAATTTGCCGGCATTTTTTTCAGTGATCTGTATTTTTTGTCGACGTGACGCCGTCAATATGGTGATAAGGTTGTTGTTATTTTCTTACCTTTCGTATAGCTGCACCACGTTCTGATTCGTTATCTTGCTACAACCCGCGAAATTAAACAATTCCTTGATGGTGACTGAAAAGAGTAATATCTAGACACACGGTAGTGTGTCGCGCCAAGTTAGCCAACAAACATCACAACAAATATCACATCAATTAAATTGTCGAGGTTGTAAACCATTGTAGCGCGACGCCATAGCGTCAGTGTCTTATATCCTGAAGCATAGTTGGGCACATTTCAGGTACTTGGGGAAAAATAATAATGCGGTACAAAAGATTAAATTGTGTTGATATCGAGAGCAATGACCCACCTGACAAAAATTAACTCGTGTAAGAATACCAGCTAAGCTGCTTTCAATGCAAAATCTGACCCTCAATAACGTTGAAAATGTGTTATTAGTAGCTAGCTGGTCCGCTCATCCCCATGTTAAATCCAATAGGGTGATTATTCATCGATAACGGGGAGGCTTCCAGCTATGAAATTGCACGAATGGGTGCAGTACAATACGAACTCCGTACCTTTTATGGTTTGAAGTCTGCGGGCGTAAAGGGGATGGCGTGGGAGGGCGCGTAAATACGAAAATATTGTTATAACCATTATTAGTATTGTCGGCATCGTCCCTCATTGGACGGCCAAAGTTCGGACAATGACAACGTGTATATATACTGACGTGCGTGCCTAGACACACACTAGTGTATCACGATAAATCTAAACAACGTTGCAAAGAAATTGTATTTACGTCCAATTCACGAAAAATAAACCAACTGTAAAAACAAAGCAAAATAAACAAATCCAAAAACTGGTAAAGAGGCCTATTCTTTCATCTATTCTTTCCATCAATTCTAATCGGAATTGTTTAGCTTAGATAGGAAACGCCCTACGCCCATTAACTCTTTCATGCCCGAATTAATTCTGATGAGTATTTTTTTTAATTCTAGATCAGTTGTTCGTGGGAATCGAACCGGCATTCAATTGGTTTGGAGACGAGGACGCTAACCACTGAGCTGTTGCTGCTCGCCTTGCTCGGGGTCCACAGGGACCCCTCCCAAAGCTCGTAGCGTGCCTGGGGACTTACATTTTGCTCCATCTTGTAGCTGTTGCTATTTGGCTAATGTGGGCATGAAAGTGTTAAATGTTAAGAGGTAATGGCATAGAGGTGATTTTCTTTTCCAAAGTGCTCTTGCGAGCTTTCCATAACCCGAAATGGAACTGCTTAGGATATTTTTCTGAAAGGTGGGGATCTATTCTTTCCGTCAATCCTAACCGAAATTGTTAGATAGGGGCCGTTCTAACCCATTTAAAGGTGTAGCTGTAATTGGTGTAACAGCTAGTTTCAATTTCAAAGTGCCATGTAATGCTTATATTTGTATTTGTATCTAAATAATTTCGGTTAGGATTTGTGGAAATAATAGATTCCAACTTTTCATAATATCCTAAGCATGTGCAAGACCACTTTGGAGTCGAAAATCACCATACGCTTTCGCCGCTGCGCCATTACCTCTTGACCTTTAAATGGACGTAGGACGATCCCTATCTACGTTAAACAATTTCGGTTAGGCTTGATGGAAAGAATAGAACCCCCGTCTTTCAGAAAATCCTAAGCATGTCCATTTCGGGCTAGAAAACCTACAAGAGCACTTTGAAACAGTAGGTCACTATACCAACCCATTGAACAATAGAGCCCTCCTTAAATTAAGGAGGGTGAACTTGAAAACGATTTTGCGGCTTTTACTTAAATGATTGTGTGCTGAACATTTTTACTTCACGTTATGCTTTTCATTTGTTGATGGTTAAGGAAGGTTAGTTGTGTTAGTTTTACAACACAACAAAACCCAAGAAATATTTTTCCTCGACTTAATTTACTCAATTTGGTAAAATCTACCAGTGTACGAAATTTCAAGGTTTTATCACATAAATTATGGATTTTGGCATTTTATATGTGGAGTGGGAGTGGGACGGGGGCTAGGGCAACCCCCAGTACGAAATCGCGATGTCTTCTCGACTTAATTTACTCGATTTGGTAAAATCTACCATTGGACCAAATTTCAAAATTTTATCGCAAAAAATACGGATGTTGTAGGCGGGGGAGGGGGGGGGGGGAAGACTAGGGCTTCCCCAAGGACGAATTCTCGAAGCCTCCTCGACTCAATTTAGTTAAGTTGGTGCAAGTTAACACTATACCAAATTTCAACACTAAAAATCCATCGTAAAATGTGGCGTCTTGTCTAGGAGATTTTCTGATGAATGTTGGGGAGTGTTTTTCGGGCATCCTGCTCATAGTTACAAATTGACGCGCTTAGAAGTTGGGTCTACTTTCGCGTGTAACAGTTACGAATCATAATTTCCGGTTTATAGTGACACAATTCTGGCGTTCATGCTGTCACGTGACTCTCGTTTCATTGATGTTTTCTTATGGAACGTACAAACCTGAGTCATGTGACGAAGTGAACGGAAGTGAAGTTATGGTACTACTTCGCTGAATCTCGCGAAACGGTAGGACGACAACATGGGCGGACTGAGAAGTGAGCGTCGCTGTTGTAGGACAAGACGGAATCACCCTTACCAGTGTCCACCTGGAAATATATGTGTAGTTGCCTACCATCATACTAGCCCATCTACAAATGTTATCTTGGCAATATTACTGCCAGACCCACAGATTAAAGAACTCTCCCTCTCACAGATACGTCACTCGTACCTCAGCCAGCGCTTCAAAAATGGGGTCTCGTTTCAGCAACGCGTCGTTGCGATGACTCATGTTTTCGCACTTTATTCGCCAGATGTCACTAGCAGATAGCGAAACTGAAACGCAAAAACGATCTAAACCTCCGCTACGGCAGCGTTATGAAAACCACAGCGCATGCGTGCGTATTTTCTGCGACAGTCGTTCTAATTATACCGCGTCCTCGCGGGCGATCGTTGCGCCTGCTGACGAATCTAGTGCGAAGTATGACTCAGCAGAAAAGAAAACGAGGTACCACTTAGCGCGCCAGTGTCGTATTTGTAAGCGGAGAGTTCTTTAATCTGTGGCCAGACCTACTGAATAGTATAGAGCAGTGACATGCCGCCATATTGGCTCCAGTATGGGTTTTGGAGGGCATAACTACAAGGTGCACTACATAAAAATGGAGGGGAAAAAAAACGGAAGAGCGGATTTCTTAGGCTTAAAATAACGTTGTTTTCTCCAACAACAAAAATCGCGCGTTTTAGGTCTAAGAAATCACTCTTCACAGCATCGGCTTCAGTATGACGCGCTTCTGTTTCTCTCTGCAGTGCCCCTTGCAGCTAACCCATTAAGGCTCCAGCATAGAGTTATATACAAATAATACTACGTCGTGTCACTGCTCTATAGTGAGAAACTACCCAATTACATGAGTGGAAGCAAGATGTACGTTTAGCAATTGTGTTGGTTCCTGTCCGACCAATCCATTTGAAACAAATAGTTGAAGGGCTTTCCCGTATGACGATATAAATATGTTTTGTGTCAACGCGTGTCGAAAAATTTGTTCGAGCTTAAGTGCGCAGGCCTTATGTCGAGATCGTGTGCAACCGTCTGTGACAGTTACTCCCAGACTGCAAAGACTATAGAAACCAAATTTTTTTAGTCAGGCGTTGTAACACGATTGTTTCCTGAAAACAGCTGAGTTCTTGATTGGTTGAATGGTTCAGTAGCTCGGGTAGACCTGCCGACGTTCATGGTAGATATATAGTGGCTGTTTTAAAATGACCTACGATCGTACTGTGCCCATGGGAATAACGAATCATGTTATAGTGTTCAAAAAATTGACAGATGTTATTTTTTTAAGCTACGCAGACTGATCAATGGAGAAAATCACATTTTTCGACCATATTACATCTAGCGACTCAATGGAAAAGCTGCTCGTTGCTTGGCATTCTAATTGATAATGACTTGACACGTTAACAACTAAAAAATCTTTTAGGAGATTTTATACATGTTAACGTGTCAAGTCATTTCATCATAATGCTAAGTGCTCGTGTCGTACTTGAGAATGGCTTGACACGTTAAAAGTAAAAAAAACATAAATAAAATACTGGGAGGCCAAATCATTATCAAGTCTTCGAGTTGTGAATCTACACTTATAACAATGTAATTATGGCATTTGTACCTGCGATTGCAACAATTAAGTATGGGTATAAGTCTAATCGTAACATCCAAATAGGAGAAATAAAGCTAGTTATCATAGCGAAAAAACATTACAGTTCGTATCGTCATACTCACAGCCGTGAAGGTACACGAATAAAAACGGATTAGAGTTCACTCGAAAGCAACGAACTATAATTTGAACTCCAATACCAGGGAACAAAGACTGTTTTTGATCAATGGCATATGTCAGAAAGAAAGTCTATTTCGTGTGAGTGGGTGTATGTGTATTTTGAATGCATTTATAATATGTGAAACAAGCAGATTCCTAGTTAAGGCAGTTTTTTGCCTGTGTTTGTGTTTGAGGTCGTTTGAGGTGTTTATTTCTAGTTCGTTTAAGTAATTACGTGTTTATTTTGTGTATGCATTTTTATCTTTCAGTTTGGTAGTGTTTTGCTGTTTATGGTGTCTATTTTGTGTGTGTTTGTGGGTTTACGTTTTGCGAATTGGAGTTCAAATTATAGTTTGTTGCGTTCGAGTGAACTCTAATCCGTTTTTATTCGTGTACCTTCACGGCTGTGAGTATGGCGATACGAGCTCTAATGCGTTTTTCTAAATGGTGAAGCCGTTTTTTGTTCACTTAATTTGTTGGCTATTTTCGCTTCCTTTTTATTGTAATTGCTACGATCTGGTCTATGATGTGCCCAATGTCCACTGATTTTTGGTTTCGAAAAAACGGAACATTAGAAATGCCTATTTATGTTCAGGTTCCACCCAAGGTTTGACCCAAAGCTAGGGCCCACAATAAAAGCTCATTCAGCCTCCGCCTCCGGTCCATTTTCTGAACATTCTCGTGCGCAAATGAACTCTAATATAAAAGGGGAAGGGGGGGGGGGAATGAAAGGGGTTAAACTATCTAGAAGCCTTATCGTAGAATAATTGAGCGTTATTAAATTTTGCGTTTACGCGCTGGTATCATCAATGGAACTCGCCCTGCACGTCTTTGCTGGGTACATTCTCGTTTCGCCGACTCCCGTTTCGCCGACTCCCGTTTCACCGAATTTACGAAACGATATGATCCCGTTTCGCCGACTCTCAAGTTATTTTAGTGACGTCAACGCACAATGCAATCAAACAACTCTACGATTCGTTAAGGAATGACATTACCGTAAATCAGAAAGGAGCAAGACATTTCGTTTTGAAAACTTGAAATGGTGCTTAATTTAAGTGTGCGACATGCGTCCATCATTTGCTAAAAAAGACAGATATTCGCTAATTTTTCAAATAGAACGTTTCATGGTTAAATAGAATAGATGATTGTTGTTATTTGTTTGTTACATAGATGAAATTCGCAATAAACAATGGAAGTCAACGAATGATACAATGAAATTTAATACTGCGAACTGCCAAAAAACGTTCTTTGCCCCCCTGTCGGGGAATTATTCCCCCCTCCCCCCCGGTCTGGGGTTGGTTGACGGCACGACTTGTCGACACGATCACGAGACACTACAAGGCCCTTCTCATCCTGAAGCATTGTTTTTTAGGGAGCACGAACCCAAAGTGTTATTGTTTTGTTCATCCGGTCAGTTTCTGGTATCATTACCCACCCACACATCAAATTCTAATCTACGTATATGATAATTTTTGAATAAGTTACATCGTCACGGGAAGAGAAAAAAGAAGAAATGGGGCATGTTAAAATCGCAGTGCATCGTGCAATATGGCAATACATTTTTTCTTTCAATGAATAAATGCCAAATTAAGGGTCATCTTAAATTGTTACTCCACTGTAACTAAGCTGCAAATTGTGGTTTAGTACACGGCTATGTTTTTAGCTACTTGCGAATGAACCTTCTATTTCTTGCGGTCGGCGAACCGGGAGTCAGCGAAACGTGGGTGAACCTCTTTGCTGATATCTTGTCTGACGTTTGAGGACATTATTTGTATTCTTACGTTGTCCAGAGCGACCTGACAAGCGTTTTAGCATCGAGGTAAAAGCCCCGGCCATTACCAGAAGTCGACTGGGATAACAAAAACGGCAACGCCTCTCAGATCGCTCTGGACAACCTTAGTGGTACAAATAGTGACTTACAATGTGAGACATGTTAACAATAAAGACGTTCTGTGCGAGTTCTGGTGATTATAATAGTGATTATAAGAAAAGAACGGATTGTTCTACGTTAAGGTTTCTGTCTGGTTTTCACCCCTTTCATAGGAAACAGGAAACACACGCACAGGAAACAGGAAACATACTTAAAATATAAAACAACAAACACAGACAAATATAAAAAAAAAAGCCTGTACAACACCCAAATTAAGTGCACGTAAACCTACACACGCACACAAACATTAAACATTTCAACCACTAACTGCGTTCACTTTTTCACATAACCACTGAGCACAGCCCTTGTTCCCTGGAATTGGAGTTCAAATTATAGTTCGTTGCGTTCGAGTGAACTCTAATCCGTTTTTATTCGTGTACCTTCACAGTGTGAGTATGGGGATACGAGCTCTAATGCGTTTTTCTAAACGGTGAAGCCGTTTTTTGTTCAGTTAATATGTTTAGAGTCTGCATCCACACGACGTGCGAGCGACGGACGACATGCCTGTGTGATCTAGGCCTAAGCATTTTATTTAAGCAATGCACACGACCAGCTTCCATCACATAATGAACGAAGGATAGATGTGTGACGTCAGGCATAGAAATTTACTTAAAATAAATTTATTAAAAAAAAAACTTACAAATAATAAGTTTTATTTTAAATAAATTTCTTGGAGCCTTAAGTTATTTGAAGACAAGCAGTGCGGGTATAGATGAACCAGCTTAATTTTGAACCCTACTAGACGTCTTAGAAAGAGAAAGAAGTCTAGTTTAGGACAGGAACAAACCTGGGAAACCTCCGATCACCTCAGGGGGCGAAATAATGTTCACAACAGGCCTGAGTATATACCATAACCGTTGAAGGACCATGGTAGTTTCTCACACTATCCTGGCTGGCGTGGAATGGTAGGGATTTTGTCGGAGTTTTCCTACTGTTATTGACGTTGGACGCAGTTATCAGGCACGAGACTGTGTGTCAACCTATAACGTTGCTACAACAGTAAAAATGGCCGACAAATGTTAAATACTGCAGCAAGGTTTAATGTGGACAACAGATAACTTTTCAATATTTAACCGTTAATGGAAAAAGATTGTTTGTGTTCCTTTCTTGTTTTGATATCAATTCAGTATAAACCTTACCTTTAAAGGTACTTGCAACCGTGTTGACTTTCCTGTATGACTCGTAAATATTGCCAACACAGTCATTTTTAGTCTTGTTTTTTCTTTCGTGCGAGATGGTTTTGCGACATTAAGTCTAACCTGTATAAATGTTGCAAACGCTATTTTCAATGGATCGCACGACATACCGGAAGGATTTATCTCCCTTTAACATCAGACGAGTTGTTTATGTTTTTTGGCAATAACAATTCAGAAGAAATCTGCCTTGAAGCAAGGACCAAAACTCCAGTTGCTGATGAACTGGAAAAATCGACCACTTCGTCTGAATTTAGAATTCTGTGACTACGTTCTTCTTTTAGAACCAGATTGTTTAGGGCTTCTGCAATTGGAGTTTTAAATTGAATTTGGTTCACGATCGAGTGTTGACTCCGAACCAATATCCCCAAACAATTGGAGGGCAGCACAACATCTTTCAGTATTTTTCATTCCAAGAAGCAGATAAAAATAATTTTAAAACGAAATTGATGTTTGAATAACTCCAATAAATAGACATAAATCGATGGAAATAATAGTAAGAAAAATTGAAAATTATCCAACGCAAAATAATTCCAACGCAAAATAATCATACTTAGTTTTCGAACTTTCCGTTAGCGGGATTCTTTGGCTTTTCAATTTTATTTGTATAAACGTTAATTTGCTTTTCAAATTACAGCTGGCTTAACGTTAAAGATATAATTTTTTTTTTTAAATCGCTTTCATTGCAAAAATGCCTCAATGATGAATGAAAAATAAAGTATTTTTGCAATGAATTGAATTTAAAAATTAATTTCTTAGAAACCTTAAGAAATGTCCCTCTTCCCCCGCGCCTTCCCCCTTATCTACCGATATCTGCATCTCAGCTTTCTTGTAACAATACCAGGATATAGGAACACAACAATGAAAAACGATTGTTCTCTGCAGCCGTGTTCTCAGCACTCGATTATTTTTTAAACGAAACCCGTGTTACACGTCCCATTGTGTAAATTTAATTTATTTATAAAAGGTAAGTTATTTTTTACCATAATAAATACTGAAAACGGGCAATATCGGTAACATTCCAAGCATTAAAATTCATTACAATATGACATCCATTGTGAAACTTTAAAGTTGCTCCTTTAAAACTTTCTTTACAATCTGTAGTTTCGCCGGTACATTTTTGTTTACTTGTGGAGATGGTTAGTTTTCATGTAAAACGTCGGACGCATCGACAAAGGCGCCCGGAGACAGCAAACCAACAAAAAGGGTAGGG
>JAHWFP010114272.1:0-30478 GCA_023313725.1 Lithobius niger
GGAAAAAACTGGAGAGCTTTTCCTGTACCCCACGTCTAAAAGTAAAAGAGACAATTCCCCAGCAATATGCCAGTATTTACTGGCGTGCAGTATTTTTCGGCAATTGCTTTGTCTGTGTTTGTTGGTTGCGTTTTAATCCTTTTTCGTGTGAGTTGCTGTGTGTTCATTTTGTGTGAGCATTTCAAATTTATGAAACATGTAGGCTCATTTTTTGTGATGTGCATTCCTTACTCCCTAGAATTGGAGTTCAAATTATAATTCGTTTCGTTCGAGTGAACTCTGATCCAGTTCCACGATTAAATAGTGAGCTATCTTTATGCCAGTGGAGGATGTGACCATAGCGATTAAAGCGCTATGCAAGTGACGAACTGAGTAGCCGGTTCGAATCCGGGTCATGACACTCCGACGAAACGTAAGTGCATAAAGGTGGCTCACTGAACTACGTTATTTCTTGTGTTATGATTTTCGCTGTTGGCTAATTTCCAATTTTCCTTAATATTTCACAACTTTGAATCCGGGGATAAGAGCTCTAATTATTTTTTCTAATTGGCGAGGCCGTCTTTTTGTTCGGTTTAATTTGTTGGCTTTGTTGGCTTCCTTTTTATTTTGTTGCCACGGTCTGGTCTGGTTTACATGTGTATGTTTATTCTCTGCCCAAGTTTGTAAAAAAAAGAAGAAGGGGGGGGGGGGGGTAAGTTAGAAATGCATGTTTATGTCCATGCTCCGTCTAGGCTTTGTACCATTAATATTAGATTTAGGAGGTCTTAGCTCAATTCTGCATTTTTTGTGTGGTATTTGTTTGGTTTTCAAGCATTAGCTGTCTTCATTGGTTTAAACCACGGCTGTGACGTCACGCTAACTCAACGCCACGCTAAATTTCCGTAGGTTAAATCCCGTTAACCGTGAGCGGAAGTGTGCGTCATCGCAAAAAGTGTGGGTTATCAAGTTACCCCACACTTTTACCGATAATCCACACTTTTGTCGATAACTCAACACTTTTGACACTTCCGGATCACGCGATGGGAACGCACACACCACAACCAAAATTATACATCGTTAAAACCGTAACGCTATGAAAACTTACAAAAGGAATTACTTAACTTGCCGGGATATCCCAAATGAAATCCTTTACCTGCTAACGCTCACATGTCTGGCTGGCCAATTCCAAGTTTATTCCCTCCGTCTAACTCTTCTCTCCCCCCCCCTCCACACCCTTAAATGGAATGACCTTCATTCCTACCGATTCACCTATTAGGGTATTACTGGTGATTTGAAACAGTTCTCAAACTACAAACGAACAAAAAGAATTACTTACCTTGCGAGAATGTCGGCACAATGTCCTTCTATCCCTGCTTCATCACATATCGAAGTTTATTCTTTCCGAACAGAGCGAGCGAGCTAGCTTACAAGCTAAACTTTGCGAAACGACGCGTCGTCTAACTCCCACCCACCTTCCAGAAACTTGAGCGTAGCCTACAATCTGCCTACCTGCCAAAGCAATCGTCCAACACCCACTCCCCCTCCACAAATTAAAATGGAATGACCTTCACTGATTTGACATAAGGTATTACCGTATTTCTTGAAGCAATTTTCACAAACACAAAACGTTTTAATTAAATAAGAATTAGCTTGACGTCCCAACCGTGATTTAAATAATTTATTGGTTAAAATCGAGCGGTTATCGATTTTAACCAATAACTATTACTTATTTTACATTTTCAGCGTTTATTTTCTCTATTTCCCCCATCAACGGACATAAGTATGCATTTCCTATGCTCTTTTTTTTTTCACAAACAAAATTGGGCGGAGAATGGACACACACATGATAAACTAGACCGTTCTAATGACAATAAAAGGAAGCGAAAAATGCCAACAAATTAATTAAACAAAAGCCGTTAGAAAAAAAGGCATAAGAGCTCGTATCCCCACGAAGCTCACATCTGTGAAGGAACAAAAATTAAAAAAATTAAAACATGGTTTAGAGTTCACGCGAACGAAATAAACTCCAATTTGAACTCCAATTCAAGGGAACAAAAATAAAATCCTCAAAATAATGAAACGTCTGAGTAATGCACAAATTAAACAAGCCCACACACGCACTCACAGACTTGGCTCATTTTAAACACAAACTGCGTTCACTGTGTGATAATCGCAAGAAATAAAAACAATCCTGATTCCGTAGAACTGGACAAAACAAACGCCCCTAACAAGAAAGCGCCTACGTATTTCACGGATTACTGATACGCACACAAAATATATACACATAGTTACTGACACAAAACAGAATTAAACCATAAAACCCACAAACACAGACAAAACAAATCCCAAACAACAAAACATCTGTATAATACAGAAATTAAAAGAACCCACACCATACTCACAGCTGTGGCCCAAATCAAACACAAAATTTGTGTTCACTTTCTGACAAAAAAAAACCTTGTTTGCTGGAATTGGAGTTCAAATTATAGTGCGTTTCGTTCGTGTGAACTCTAATCCGTTTTTTATTTGTCTGCCTTCACAGCTGTGAGTTCCATAAGGATACAAGCTCTAATGCTGTTTTCCTAATTTCCTTTATTTTCATCGTCATTAATTGTTCATTTGCCAACCTGTAGTCCGCCGATAATGCCACATTCCACGCGACCAGACGCAATTTGCAAGGTGGCAAAGACAGCCTTCGTTCACCGCAATTGTAGTCAAGTTTAAAACGATTGTTGTACGCGTTTTTGCTTCGTTTAAAGTTGCATTGTTGCTGCCACTGTTGCTGTCAGTCCAGAATGACCAGGAATGGTTAACGCTCGCCAGAAAACCCTATGAACCCTTTGCTGTCAGTCCTCACGGTATTCATGTAGTAGAGTCTCGTGCAACACGAACGCGTTAGGGCAGCCAAGAAAACGACACGTTAGCGCAAAATTCGAAATACCCGCGATTGTAATTTTGAAACTCCTCCTACCTCCAGAAGATCTCAACAAATCCACACAACCAAATTCACACAACAAGGTTGGTTCCCCTGACTCTTGTGGACGATATCGATAAAGTCGAACGCGTGCAGTGCAGGTTCACCAAAAGGTTACCTGGCTTCGAAAACCTTCCCAACGGTGTTCGCTTAGAGCGGACGGGCTTGGCGTCACTAGAGTTGCGCCGTCTTTCAGCGGACCTCCTTATCTCCGACAGGATTGTCCACAAGCTCCTTTCTATCGACTCACTCTTTTTTTTTGAACTTGCGTCGTACATGGCTGCCCGCGGGAATTCTCTTACGCTGGTGGTCCAGCAGGCTCGTACAGAGGTCGAAAAATTATCTTCTCGTTTCGAGTCACATCGGTTTGGAATTCCATTCCCGAGAACGTTGTGTCGGTTCGCCCCCCCCCCCCCCCCAACAGTTCAAGACCCTACTCAGGGACTGCTATTTACAGAATTTTCTCAAACTTAAGGTCTTCTGCTGACTACAGTTAATATGGAACAGGTATAAGTGACATACGCCCTAATGCTTTTTAAGCGTTTTTTTTTTATAGATCCATCGCTGGCCGTGAACCTGCTGTTTGATTTTCTCTAACGATTTTCGTTCATTAGCTACCTAATCGATGAAACTTAATTTTACACATGGGAATTAACGATTGCTGCTTTCGATAAAAAAAAAAGCAAACATTTTAGCAAAATTTATGAATTATGATGTCACTAACAACTTCAACCTCCCACATGTTTGCGTCATTTTAATGTGGGTGAATGTCAGAATGATTTGGCAAACTTAAATCCATTATGTTAATTGATTGATTTGATCAACCCTATAATGATAGTAATGATGTCACATGTCACGATCAAACGATAAAGGTGTCACAAGCTGGTGAATTGTAACACTCCAACAGATTAAATTCATAGTAGCGATCGTCGGGCCCTCGTACGTGGCACAACGCCACATGCTCGCTACATGCTCTTGAAAAGCGCTACACAACGCTACGTGCTCTTGAAAAGCGCAGCAATGATTATACAAGGGTCTCAACAGCCAGGAATGGAATTTCACGGTGAGAAAATTAAGAATCCTTGGGTGGCTTCAAGTAAAGTGACATCTGCCAGTTCTGTTTTGAGGCCCTTGATATTTTTTGGCAAAATCACCAGTTTGTTGCCATGGTTCCAGACATCTGATTTTCCTAAATGGAAGAAATGGAGTTTGAATTTTCTTCAATTCCTGTATTATATCGCCTGGAGTTGGCTCTTCAAGAAGTTAAGTTTGGACGGCACTTTATCTACATCAAAAATGTTGAGGAAACGTACACTGAAACATGATAACCAAATCCGAGAAATAATCGAGGCACTCAATTGCCACACCACTGCCGCATGCAACATCATCTTGGCCGTCATATTTATGTTCAAAGGCCAACGCATCGCGAATTTGATGGCTTCAGCGAACGAATTCGGTACAGGTCTGAAAACAGATTCGTTGCCGAAATGGCGTTTCTACCTTGCCCAATTCGTTTTCATCAGTTTTTCTGTGATGAAAGGTGGCCTGGCCTTCGGTGCAACGTACTTCGAACTCCTTATCGAGCTGTACACCGGCCATCAACCCAACAAAAGTCACCACAATGATACAGTTCCAACCTCCAATGGAAATTCTACCCGAGACCTGGAATTCAAGATGGCCGAGCTTCTCAACAACACCGATCACAATGGGATTTACAAAAGTGCAGCTATGGCCGGTGTTGCAGATACCTTTTACCTGATTACCGAATTCTTCCCCGGAGCATTTTTCGTGGGCTACTGCGCCATTTTGTCGCGTTATTTCTCGTCACTGGCCGCCCAAATAAAGCAAGTTTCAGCTTCGGATTCCCCTGGGTCCACCTTTTACGAAATCCGCTGCCACTACCAGGAACTTTACAAAATTACGAAGGAGTTCTGCGACGTTATGGACATCCTCGTGACCATTACCATCGTTGAAAACAGTGCCTACTTCCTCTTCTTAAGTTATTTTCTTGTGCTCGGTCACAAATCGTGGTCTTTCATGATGTGGCCGGATTTCACGTTCCTCTTGATCATAGCTCTGTCCAGACTCTGGACTGTCATTTCGGCTGCCGATGCTGTAACACAGAATGTAAGTACCAGAAACTACAGGCTAAATACTGAAACCCATACCAAGCAACTACCGGTCTCCTCTCCCCAAAAATCGCTCAGTTTTAATTATTATCTGCATGTCTTCCTGCAGTGTTTACATACGACGATCAAATGTTATTATTTCAGTGAGTTACGTTTAGAAAGCCTATAGGGCAGTGACACGACGTAGTATTATTGTGTATAACTCTATGGTGGAGCCAGTAACTGGGTTAGCTGCAAGGAGCACTGGAGGGAGAAAGGAAGATCGTCTTATTGAAGCCAATGCTATTAAACTGGATTTCTTAAGCCTATAACGCGCGATTCTTGTTGTTGGTGAAAACAACGTCCTTTTAAGCCTAAGAAACCGCTCTCAAAGCACTGTCTTGACTAGAAGTGCCGTTGTTTTCCGTTACATTTTAATCTAGTGCACCTTGTAGCTATTACCTCCAAATGGTGTCTCGTAGCCAATATGACGTCACTTGACGCTGCTCTATTAGCTATAAGGAAGCAACGATGTTTTAATTTGTCGTGTTTTTGGACTAATTTTTGGTCGCTGAATCGAATGGTGAAAACCGTTTGTTTCTATCTGGTATCGTCCTGAAGTTGAAAAAGGCGACGGACGGACACATTCACTCCAGTTCTTCTCAGCCGATTCGGCTGACTGAAAAGACTAAAAGCCCTGTTTACTTATCACTATACTCATTTCGTACTACTGTACTCCATTCTGGCCTTTTTCTCTTTGCTTCTCTATGGAATGTGCCAAATTTGCTTGAGTGCAGGGCCAAAGATCGGACCAAAAGTCGGGGCGACCTGTTGTTGTGAGTTTAATTTCGGATCTCAAACCGTTGAATTTATGCCACCCCAGCGAAGTTGCTCCGATGACGTCATTTGTGAAATCTACCAAGCCCATGGTCTACATGACGTCGTATTGTAACGAGCCATTGTCACTTCAAAATTAATACTCATTATTGACCGAGGGTACACGGAGGTTTCTTACGTCGCTTTATCTTACGTCGACGTAGCTTACGTCGATGTAGTGCTCAGAGCGCTTTTGGAACGTCCGTGTTACCACCTAAACCCACTTTTAAGTCGCTTTATCTCACACCATCTCGTTACGTCGACGTGAGGAGTTGAAGCGCTTTAACAACCTACGTGTACCCACCTAAAACCCATTTTCTACGTCGCTCTGAGGACTGCTTTCTTGTGATTGGTTGAAAAGAGCGCGTGTAAACGTCACGAAACTAGGACGGCCACCTGTCACTTCGTTAAAACGAAGTCGAAAGCCAGCTAGCTTCAGCGCAAGCAGTATATATAGATTTCCTACCTTTGGGAGGGGTAGTTGTTAAAATATTACTTAATTACTTAGTAAAAAGTCAAGTATTTAAAAGTGACCTACAAATAATTTTTGCTTTACCTTATTATATAGGGTTTATTAATCTTTGGTTTTTTTTTTAATGATTTTAGGCCAAAATGCCACTCAATGATTTGTGCGACATC
This sequence comes from Lithobius niger, assembly GCA_023313725.1. Classification (NCBI taxonomy): domain Eukaryota; kingdom Metazoa; phylum Arthropoda; class Chilopoda; order Lithobiomorpha; family Lithobiidae; genus Lithobius; species Lithobius niger. Next base: position 6,577 of record JAHWFP010114272.1, read on the forward strand.
AATCGACTGGATATGAGTGGTGACGAAGAGCTGCAAGTAAGACGGATAATTATTTATTAATTCTGATTTCCAATCAATCTTTATAGAATAAATGGTTTAATTGGGTAGTTTCGCACTTTATTTTGGTGTGTTTTTTTAATATGATCTGGCCAATTTTACGAATTGAAAGTTGTGAGGTATCTGTGTACATATAAGCACTGAATCTTAATAGAGTGGGTCGTTTTCGTGGAAGTTACTGTATGGGCAGACAGACGAACGGACTTAAGCATTTGCGTTTTCCGATAAAAGAAAGTGTGCCAAAATTTGCTAATTCTAAAATTTTAAAAAATACATTAAACGGGACGGAAAGCCAATGGGCTCGAGATGGGTTAAATTGTTTTTATTTTTTTTTATTGTACTTCCAAATTTCAACAAATCCACCACGAAGCCATGGCTCGTATGTGGTGTACATTAATCGTAAATAATTACAGCAACAATTTTAAGGAATTTGAAAAACACTCAAAATATATTAATTTTAACAACACATTCAACAAATCTGAAAGAAAACGGAAAAACACTCAATATTTCACAGTAGTCTACAACAATTTCAAACCTAAGGAAAAAAAAAAAGAAAAAAAAATTGTAAACATTTCAAATCAGAGATAGATACGAAATGAGATAACGAATATTTTTAGCTGTTAAGTTAGAAGAAGCAATTGTGTTAAAACATTTTTGAGATGTTTGAAATGGCAAATACTCCAAGTTTTGTCTGGTAGCTTATTGCAAATACTTGGTGCACAGCAACCTTTAAGTTTTTCTCCAAATTTGTTTCTGGTCATTATTGGAAGAAAGGAAACATTTTTTGTTTGATATTTCTTATCCTTAATAGTGGCCTGTCGTCTATTTTTCATGTCGAAAATTTTTTTTTAACAGAATGATAGAATAATTGTATAGCTGTGTTATGTTTAAAATCTTCATTTTTTGAAAAATCTGTGTAGTAGAATGCAAATCTTTTTTGGCAAACAAATAAATGCGGATTCAAACCTATTTACGTTACCTTTTAGACTTATATATGTCAGACTGCCTGAGCAGGGAATCGAACCCATGATCCTTGAAATCAAAGGCGTAGGTCCTATACCGCTGAGCCATTCTGACATAAGGCAGTCTGACCTATAAGTCGAAAAGGCAACGTAAATAGGTTTGCTCCGTATTTATTTAACCCATGTCGAGTCCATTGACTTTCGTCCTGTTTAATCCATTATTTCACGATTTCTTGTTTTTCTTTCGACTTACTGGTGTATGGCGCGCATTCAAGCGTCCCTCCAGGGGCCATCGGAAAACATGTATATGTGCGCGTAATAAATGCTGCCTATGGACGTCTCTTTTTCTGGCCGTGTCAGTTGAGTATGCTCAGCGTTAGGACATCGGCCTTTGTTTTCAAAGGTCGTGGGTTCGAATCCCCGCTCAGGCAGTCTAACATATAAGTCCAAAAGGCAACCTAAATAGGCTTGCATCCGTATTTATTTAAAAAAATACATGTTTAGTTGTGTATCAACATGGTAGGCTATCAAATTGCATCGATTCATTGAATTCTGTTTGTTTTTTTCCTGTTTTCGTTTTTCAGCTACGTTTATTGATTGATAAACTTAGCCTTTGTCCTGTGGAAATAACAGCATCGGGATTTTTCACATTAAACAGGAGTTTCTTCATCAGCGTATGTATTAGAAACACTTATTTCCAAATGCCAGTACACTCGTAAACTGAATAATAAGTTTTAAGAATTAATTTCGTTTGACTTGTGTTTCAGATAATTGGAGTAGTTGCTACTTACCTTATCGTTTTAGCACAATTTCACAAGGACTATCAGAAGTAATGCGACTTGTTACTTATTTGCATTTTTGTGGTATGCCCGCTGCGGACAAATGTACAAGGAATACAAACGAGCCGAAATGACTAATTTTGCATCCTAACTCAATGTCATTCATTTTATTTTCACAGAAATACATTGTTACACACCGACAACAAGGGCCTTAGGGCTTCGGGCATATAACCAGCAGTGGTTAACGCTCGTTAAACCCTTTGAAACCCTTTTTGAACAAGGGAATAAATTCACACTAGTAAATAAGTGTGAACTTGTCATAAATCACTGGCCGTAACCATTCACAAATGACGGAAAGTTACAGAAAAGTTAAGATTTTTGCGGGGATAGGGTACGCGAACACAGCGTGGTTGTAGCTATCCACTCGACCTCTTCTCCCTCATAGGCTGGCCTTCACCCATGGTTCAATCACGGGCTACCCTCGCTCTCAGCTTGAGGCCGTCTAATTACTGACTAACATTAACGAGTCAGTTCTAGTAGGGCCTTGGACGGCCTTCAATCTGAGAGCGGGGGGTTAGCCCGCGGGTGAAGGCCAGTCTATGAGGGAGAGAAGGTCGAGTGGATTGCCACACCCATCCTCTGCTCACGGACCCTCTTCCCGCACATTTTTAAAACTCATTATCTAGTCAAGATGTAATTAAAGCAATACTAAAATGCAGTTCGTTTGGGATTTGCTGTCGGATTTGAGCTAACGACCTCTGGATCACCATGCCATGGAGCCTTCGCTTCTCGTTCTTTCCCACCAAAGCTATCATTTTAGCATTTGGTAAGCCTTTATCACGGATTCGTATAACAAATTCTACTTGACAAAAGTCTAATTAAAAAAATTACACAAGAAAGTCACACAATCAATGGCACTATGAAATATTATAATACTAGGATCGTATCCCCGGCTTCGCCCGGGATTTGTTTCGGCCGTGGTTCGTTTTGGTCCGTGGTTGTTTCCCAGATTTTGGTCGGTGTTGCCTGAACGTTGAACACGACAGGCAATTTCGCTTGTTGGAGTACTCCCCTTTTCTTCCAATCCTGCACGTGCGCTCTCCCTGCCCTTTTCCTCTTAGCTTACCCAAAAAACTTACCTTGTATGGTTCTGTTAATGCGTCATCATATGCTTAATGGCAACAGAGTATTGCCCCCACTCCTCACCACCCTTCCAGTTTCGTTTTTTTTCTAAAGAGCTTGGCTAAACGGACGCACTGACCCAAACACGGGCATTTGCTCTTCAGGCCCTCCTGCCCACTCCCAGTTTATTGCTTTGGCATGTGCACTCCATGTTTTCGCTGAGTGTTGCCTGAACGTACAGTCCACTGGCCTTTTTTTTTTCTGTAATACTCTCACTTTCCTCCAATCCACTCTCTCCTATCTTCCCACCCCCTTTTCTCCCATCCTGTCTCTCCCTTCGGTTACGTGTCGTTCCGCCGTTTCGTTGTGTGTTTTTAAATTTTTGGCGAAATGTTAGTGGTCTTTGCTAGACCCTTTTTGGTTCCTTTTTCCCTTTCTTGGAAATAAACATTTTACTTACTTACTTATATACTTACTAGATTAACAGCTTTTGCCTTAGGGGCCAATCCCGTTTCTGCAAATCCCGTTTCGCCGAATGCCGTTCACGAAATTTTAGGCACACGAAACCTATAAAACATTTAAACACGAACATTTAGACATTATAATGGTCAGATTTTATAGACAAACGCTCGTTTTGCAGAATAATTTGTTTCAAATTACGAACCTCGCTCGCACTATCGCGCTCGCTGCGGCTAAACACATATAACATGAGAAAAAGCCACTAATCGAAAATTACTTCCAATTAGGCATGCCTCGATGTTAAATTTTTCAAGAATATTTTGATTTTGCGAAGCGGGATTCTGCTAAACGGATTCCCGTTTGGAAAAGGGTAACCATTCCCCACACATGGACATACACACACGCACACTCACACACACACACAGCCCCTCCCCCCCCCCCTGCGTCAATTCCTAGTTTATCGGTTTGGCTTGAGTGATCCGTAACGTGTGAAAAATGACTGTCCTTCGTGCATGACATAATTTATCACTGTTGCCTGAACGTTGACTGAGCTTGGTTGTTGTTTGGGATGTTGTTATTCAGTTAATGGGTAATCATATAGCTTATTGGTGAAAGACGCAATGCCTCCCACACGGGCAATAGTCGTACAGGTCTCGTCCCCACTCTCAGAGTATCGCTTTGGCTTGAGCAACCCGTACCGTGTGAAAAATAACTGTCCTTCGTGCATGGCGTCATTTAAGACTTGCCTCTGTGATGACCGCGCAGAGAAAATTGTTAGTTAGGTAAAGAATTGACACACTCGCCCGTTTTCATTGTAGGGGCGGTTCCCCTTTCGGGGTCGTTGTCGTTGTCGCATTTCTGCTACGAGACTTTGGTTTATAATGTACTAGTAGTATACTATACTAACCGGCTTCGCCCGGGGTTTTGTTTTGCCCATGGTTGTTTCCCAGTTTTTGCTCACTGCTGCCTAAACGTACACTCTGATGGACAGTTTTTCTTCCTGTATTACTGTCCCTTTCCTCCATCCGCTCCCTCCCATCTCTCCTGCCTTTTTTCTCCCATCTTCTCCCTCCCTTCTCCGTTCCCTTCCTATACAGCTGCCCGTCCATCTACTTCCCTACCTCCCCTTTGCTACTCGTGGTTGAATTAAATACTGCTCCTTCCTCTCCCCTTCCCTACCCCAGTTGGCGAGATTTGGCACAACAAAATTGCTATGGTCTGTATTTAAACAACGCCACTGTGCATCCGTACTGTGTGAAAAATAACTGTGCAAGACGTCGATTAATGGAACAAACGCATTGCTCCCTTCCCCCCACCACCACCTTCCCAATCTCTTTTTTTTTTTTTTAAAGAGCAGGGCTAACAGACGTATACTGCCCCACACACGGGCATTTAACGTCCAGGTCCTCCTCCCTGCTCCCAGTTCATCGCTTTGGCTTGAGCGATCTGTACCATGGGAAAAAAAAAGGTTTCTTTCGTTCGTGACGTCATTTAAGACATGCCTTTGCGATGACCGCGCAGAGCAAATTGTTAGTCGAGGCAACAATGTACCAATTTCAACTTCTTTTCAGGGCAACAAAATCGCAGTTTCAACTTGAAGCCAAAGAATTGACAGCACTCGCACGTTTTCATTTTTCCCCTTCCGGGGGTCGTTGCGGTTGCTTCATTTCTGCTATGAGACTTTGGTTTATAATGTAAGAAGACAAATTGTACTGTGGTACTGCAGAACGCAATCTTTCATCTCTCTCTCAGGGTATTCCATATTCAAGAAAGATCGATTTGTGCGTGGTGGAGGTGGAATTATTTTTTTATGCCAGAGATCTTTTTTCTTGCCAGGTTTTCATCTTTTGCACCTAGTATGGTTCCTGGAAAACCAAGACCTGTGATTTTTTTTTCTCTCCAAATTGTCCTATCTTACGCATTGTTCGCATGTATCAGACCCCTGGCAAAATGACACCTTCTACTCAGCTCGACTTCATTCAGTATTTTTGGGAATTTGTTCCGTCCATAAAGATTACCATACTGTCGTTGTCAGTGATTTTGATTTCCCCGAAAGTGAACTGCGAGCTCGATTTAAGCAGCGATCCCCCTGATTTCCCATCTCATGTCTGTCTATCTACTGTGCAAACAATCATCTGTACCAACTTGTTACTTTCCCAACCAGGCTTCACCATGGACGAAGTCCTAGTCTCTTCGACCTTGTTCTACAACGTGATGAACTACTTCTTTACCCTTCCACCTCTTTACCTGGAATCAGTTAAAGCGACCATGTGATTGTCTCCTCTCTGTCAGCATTCCAGCTGAAGTTAAATTCAACCCTGATCTGAAATATAACTATCAACAAACTCACTTTGAGTTGATCAATAGCATTACTGAATCCAGAGTGGTAAACCGAATTTTCTAATCTCAGCTGTGACGATGCTCTCGAAATGCTACACCTTTTTCTATCAACAATTTGCCAGAACCTAATACCTCAGTGTCATAGCCAATAAAACTGTCTGGATGACGAAAAAATTATAAACAACAAAACGCACATTTGGGATAAATACAAAACCGATCTTTCCGACTTTACTAGGATTTTGTAGCGTCACTCAGTGAATCAGTGCATCTCCCATATTCTTTTCGCCTTGCCTCTTTTGCCTGCAATGACTATGTGCCGTCACCGAAGTTCTAACAGGCAGTGTACAGTACACAACTGCGTATTTCCCGGTTGGCATCGTCGCTATTACAGTTGAGTTGAACAGCTTCGAAGTTGGTTGAGTAACATTCACTACATGCACGATCGTTGTCACGGGCTTATCGCGCTTATGGAATCAAAACGGAGAAACAGGTAATTCAGCCACACTGTGAATAACAGTGGCGCCCTCCATTGAAAATGGCTTTTACTTCCCTAAGAAAACAAAACACCAGGGGTTCCAAGGGACGGAGAGCAGGGATTTTTTTTTTGGGGGGGGGGGGGATTTCCCACCCCCGTTTGGGGAGGGGCGGGCACGGGGGAATGTGGGGGAGGGGGCAGTCGGTGATCGTTTTCATTTCATGCTGCCCAGTAAATTATTTCGCTCATGCATGCGGGAAACAGACAGACTGGCGTGTGTTATGCCGGGGGTACAGCTGTGAAACAGCATTACAAAATTCAAAATAATTCTTCTGTCAAATTTGAAGTTTCCGTTGACCGTTTAAAATCGCTCACTACAGTTTTTTTGCTCTTGTTCGTTATAATCTCGGATCTAGAGGAGAAAGGACACTAACCCCATCTAGTGGAACGCAAAAATGGCTGGCCTTGTGGACATCGACCTACGCTATATCACCATATCACCCAACTATACCTATTACAACCATATCACAAACTTCGTTTAAGGCGTTTACAGTCATGTCTACGGGGATATGTCCTCGTTTAGGGGGGAATTTGTCCATCGTTTTAAAGATGAGGGTAGGGGGGGGGGAGAGCGTTGGGTATACGAATACCTCTGTTTCAGCCTATAAGAACAAACGCTCGTTGAGGTGAAAAACTGTAGTAATTAAGAGTAAATGATGAATTTGAGATAGCTTTGCTTACAAGTGCAAACGTTGTTGTGGCTTGGTAACAGTGAAAGTCGCCAAGTCTAGATTTATTTGTGCAGCCCAAATGATTTGGGGAATCGATGATGCTCTACAACAGAATCACTCTTCTGTAAAGAAGACGTAAGTTTCTGGATACGCAGCTTTGGAGATTTGCGTATATTCTAAAGTAATTTTGTGAAATAAAGTGGTTGATGATGAAAAATATAATTGTCAACGTTTACAATTTTGTTGTGAACGGTCTATCGTTAACATTAACTGGCCTAATCAATTCAGACCTGGTCCAATTTTTTTTTTTTAACTAACCGGAAAAAGGGGACATCTATCAATTATAGTAAAAGTCGAAGTTACGGAAAAACCGCTAACGTCGTTTTCAATTGATAAGGTTACCGCAGGGCAGAGAACGACAATTTTGCTAGGAAGTACCAAGAATCTTTTACAGGCCACAGTCTACACGAGGACGAGAGCGCGATTAGGTGATCGGTTCTCAAAAATAATAAAGCCGGAGCCCCAAAAAAGCACTGGGCTTTCCACGTCATGCGAATAATTTCAGTCGCCGAGTGCTTGGATTACCAGTCATTCAACTCTGGTTAGTTTAACTCGAGACAATGCGATTGCTACACTGAAAGAGCTAAATATGTGTGGTGTGGCAGAATGGGGGTTAGCAGCATTTTTTTTTTACAGAAGTTGGGGAATGGGGAGGGGGAGGAGGGAAGTCATGCCACCCAACACACTCTTCAGGGCAATGCAATCAGGATTGTGGCGGCTGTTCCTGGAATGAATTAGAATCCGTTTTCATTAGGATGAGTGTTAAGAACAAAAGTGAGAAATGTCCCTGTTTTGTGCAGGCTACCTCTAGGTATTCTAAGAACACTCATACAGAAGAACAATGAATAGCAGTTATACTGCAGCATTCCCGTAACTCGAAAAATTAACTGTCACAACAAAGTTACTTCCGCGAATAGAAATATCGAAGGTGACGGTTAGTTTCGTTAAAATCGGATCGCTCCCCAGCCCTAAATGCCAAAGTAATTAAGAGACTCAATTATCTAATAGAAAAGCCTTGTTCCTAACGAATCTTTGGACGAATTCGAAATTTTTAAAGTAGCTCGGAGGACGAGGTGGGTGAGAGGATGATATCGCTTTCGCTACTTTCCGTAAAATGGGAGTCCAGACCTACGAAACCTACACACGTAATGGTAAAAACTTATAAATTTTACGCGTCTGAAGCAATAAACGATGTGCGTGCGTGTGTGCGTGTTTGTACCTCTACTCTTCCGAATCTAAAGCACTAAAATGATAAGTGTATAGCCAAATGAAAGATAAATTAATTACGCTTCAAGTATATTTTCATTGCTGTAACTTGATTTTTTTTCACCATCAAATGTTAAAAAAAAAACGCTCTGAAACTGTTTCGTGATGACAAAGTTCGATCGGGCAAAGTCTGAAAACCGTTTCGTGATGACAAAGTTCAGTTAGGTAAAGTCGGAAAACTGTTTCAAGATGACAAAGATCGATCAGGGAAACTCATCAGAAAGAAACTTTCTTGCAAATGAAAACGAGAAAGAAACTTTCCCGTAGAACGTCGTTATAAATATCGAATCGTACTTGGTATCAGCGAAACGGGCTTACAGACGTCAATACTGGTAGTTGGCTCCAATTCTCTGGATCACCGAAAAAGCACGCTCACAGGTTTTAAAATGTTGTCAAGCATTTATATTTCTAAACAAGATGCGCGGATTGAGTGAGCACAGCGAGAACGTTTCCACGTACAGGCATCCTTTTCGCTGTGTTTCTCCTTTGCTCGCTCAATCTTTCCTTTGACGTTACTCGCAAATTCGTAGGGGGTCTTACTTCCGGATAAGTACACGTACAAACACGCAAGCAAACGAATAAATCGTCCGTTTGCAATGATGTAGATGAGACGCAGACGTGCTACGGAATGTGATGAACGAACCGTGAGCAACACTGCTGCAATTAGCATCATCCAGATAAACGGTATACATCAGTCAATGATGACCTGTTGACCGAAGAAACTGTATGAAGCATGGCTCGACGCCAATGGAGTGAGAAAAGGGAACGATATGATCAGTTTAATATTTAATACTTGTGTTCAATTGCAATGACTGTAATCTTCGGATCCTTTTAACAACAAGTAATATTCATCTACTAGCATCGTACCCGGCTTCACCCGGGGATTTGTTTGACCCGTGGTTGTTTCCCAGTATTTGCTCGGTGCTGCCTGATCGCTCGCTGCAACAGTCGATTTTTGTTTGTGTAACACTCCCCCTTTCCACCAATCCTCTCCCTCCCCTCTCCCCTCCTCCTTTTATCCCGTCCTCTCTCTCTCCTCTTGGTTTCCTTCCCTTTCTCCACTTTGCTATACGTAGTTGAACACGTACCCGGCTCCCGTGCTTGTTTGTTTGTTCTCTTCTAGGTTCAGTTAATGCGTAATCGTATGCTTAATGGTAACAGCTCATTTTGCCCCCCACTCCCACCCCCCACTCCTAGTCTTTCGCTGTGGTTTAAGCGATGCGTACCGTGTGAAGTGTGCATGACGTCATGTAATACTTGCCCTTGAGATTTCCACGGTGTTTAGTCAGAAAGATTATTGTTGGAGAAAATTGTTAGTCGAGGCAACAATGTGCCAATTTCAACTTCTTTTCAGGGCAACAACGTCCCAGTTTCAACTTCATGCCAAAGAATTGACACAATCGCACGTTTTCATTGTTCCCCTTCCGGGGGTTGTTGCGGTTGCTTCATTTCTGCTATGCAGCATTGGGCTGGATTGATACTTGGGTGGGTGACCGCCTGGGAATCTGGCTGTTGCAGACATAGGGCCTTAGGGCTTCGGGCAGATGACCAGGAGTGGTTAACGCTCGTTAAACCCTTTAACCCTTTATTTCTGTTATGAGACTTTGGTTTATAATGTAAGATTTATTATTTACCAAACCACAAAGTTAATTTTTAATCGTTTTCCCTTTTTCTGAGATGGTAAATTAAGTAGTGTCTCCGTAATCTTAGTGAATACATCTGGGCCGTAATTAAGCCTTTTTACGCCAGATACGAGATTCTTTAACCACCTCCGCCGGCCCTTCCCCCTGATTGGCCTCCTCGCTTTTCCCCCTCCCCTCCCCCAAAAATGGCTTGGTTTTGACTCACTTCCAAACAATAAATGTAGAATCACTTCTTCGTTTTAACTAAATAAATTTTCAGTGCTTTAACCTGTTGGTTTAATTCTTTCACCTATGTTTAAAGTAGTATATTGGAATTTCAAAAATCAGTCAAAAATTGAAGAAACATGGTAATTTTAATGGAATTTAGGGTCGAGAAAAAACAGTTAGCTCACCATGAAACCCACCCCTGATAATCCGGCTTTGTAACACATCAGGAAATTGGATGATTTTTGTTTGTTTATCATAATAATTTTTTTAGCTGGTACCGCATGGCTGTAGGCAGGCGATAGCTAAAAAATTCTCTGTTTTGAAATTTTTTTTACTTATTTTAAATTTTGTAGACAAATAATTTTTTTTATATGATGTTATAATCCGGAGTTGTTAATATAGATTTTTATTTGCTGCTTTTAAGCCAATATTTGAGAAATGTTTTTTTTTTTTTTTAGAAAGTTTGAGAACCATCGAACGATGCTCCGGAAAAAGCTAGCTTTTTTTCTTGGACACACATTCATATTTTAGAACGTAGGTAGGAGGCTGTTTAATACTCAGAAAGGGTAAATATGAAATACTTGGGACGGGGAAATTTTACCGTGTCTTGATTCTTGAACGAATTCGATTTTGGTCCCTCCACAATTGAGTTGCTGCGAACCCGCGTCATGTGCTTTGACTTAACAAACACATGAAGAAAAAGAACGGTGACCGTTCCGTAAAACGGATGTAAAAAAGCAGAAGATAGAACATGCGTTACATCTTTTTTTTTTTAATCTACATAATAAAATCGTTGGACTCAAGACTATTATACTACAACTTTTAAAAGTTAAAGGAGGATTGCCACCAAATGACAAACTGCAGCATCTATAGCCTTTTGCCGCCATCTAGTTCTGTCCAGCCCTTACTTTCAACAGGCGAAGGAACACACAAATAAATTTCTTTTTTGTACAACAGACAAGCCACGCGCCTCCTTAATTATGGAGCGTAAAGTTGGTGCACGCACGTGGACCAGGAAGCATTCGGTAAAGTTAAACCTGACGACATCATAGGCACTTTTTTTTTTAATATATCGACCGTTTTGAGGAGCAGATTTTTGAACCGCTTGATGGGCGCCATCGAGTGATAGTGACATCGTTAATTTTGACCGCTTTCTCCCTGGTGCACGTGGACGTACCAACTTTTCACTCAGTAATGAAGGAGGCACGTGGCTAGCTTGTTGTGCAAAAATCAATTTTTTGCGCACTCCTTCGCTTGTGGAAATCAAGTGCTACATAGAAGTAAACAAAGGTAGACGGCGCTAGATGCTGCAACCTGTCATCTTCGAGCAATATACTCACTTCGTTACGTACTTCATTCGGCAAATGGGCACCTTTAAGGGTAAGTAAGAAAATCACGTTAAATTTACGGATCACGAGGATCACAAGTTGTTACCTTAAGGCTAATATTTATTTATTGGGGTCTTGGACCTAGGCCATGCGCCCTCCCTAACGCTAAGTACACCATACCACCAAGTCACCACCTCACAACCCTATCGCATCATGATGGCGCTTGCCCATACCCAATACCTTGAAAAGTGGCCGGCAACAATAGGAATCCAACAATCACTGCGGTGCAAGAAACTTATCACTGCGACGTTGCAAAATGATCGGCAACAATAAGAACTCTGTAAATGGCAGTGTTAGACCAGTCTATAGTTTTAAGTTTAGTGTGGAGCATATGGAATTGTATCCTCTAGACTCTTGTAGAGTATTCAATTAACTGAGCAAAAAAGCGGCTTCGTCGTTTAGAGAAAAAAAAAACAGAGCTCGTATCCCCATACTCACAGCCGTCAAGGTACACGAATAAAAATGGATTAGAGTTCACTCGAACGCAACGAAGTATAATTTGAACTCCAATTCGCAAAACGTAAACCCACAAACACACACAAAATAACGCCATAAACAGCAAAACGCTCACAAACCACCACAAACACCGAACACCGAACACCGAAACATTAAACTTTTCGAACATAAACTGCGCCTTCTTTCGGACATAACCATTGATCAAAATCAGTCCTTGATTCCTGGTATTGGAGTTCAAATTATAGTTCGTTGCGTTCGAGTGAACTCTAATCCATTTTTATTCGTGTACCTTGACGGCTGTGAGTATGGGGATACGAGCTCTAATGTTTTTTTTCTAAGCGGCGAAACCGTTTTTTGCTCAATTAATTTGTTGGCTTTTTTCGCTTCCTTTTTATTGTAATTGCTACGGTCTGGTCTATCATGTGTCCACTGTCCACCGATTTTTGTTTTCGAAAAAACGGAAGATTAGAAATGCATACTTATGTTCAGGTTCCGCCCAAGGTTTGTCTCATGATTATTATTTGATGGCAACACATTAGCGTGTGTCTACATTTAGCATGCGTCATCTCGATGAGTAGTTGATTCTGGATTGTTGCAGTATCGTGGCCAACACTCGTGGAAACAATTCAACTGGTTTCCCGAAACCCGCATTGAAAAAGTAAATAAGTCACTCAGTCATGTCGGCCGTCCAATATCAAGATTTAAGACTTCGCACCCTAAGGTTTAAAACCTGCAGATTTAAGCAAAAACCAAGACCATTTAATTTTGGTTCTCCATTTAGCTAGCTAACTGAAACCACGACAATTTACTTTTCCGGCACCCAACCATTGTTGCATCTTGTTCGAGTGAGCTACAATCCGATATTGTGCGCCCCGCCTATTGTTACCCTATTGTTACATGTTGCAGCATTGTTAGCCACTCCGCCTCCGCCTCCTCCTCCTGTCCAATTTTCTGAAATTCTCGTGCGCAAACGAACTCTAACGAACCTGCCGGCAGTGCTAATAAACAAAATAAAAATAAAAACAATAATAAGGTATTGTTATGCCGGCAATTTACTTTCTGCCTCTCCCAGAATAAAAACAAGAATTTCATAAAGAGATACATAAACTGCTTATGCAAAAAATCGCAACATTATTATTTTCATAGACCAAAGACAAAGCTTACATTAGGCACATTACTCGATATCTTTACGATATTGATTCAAATGGCTCCAACACTTTTCTAAATACAGAGACAGTTGGGTTTAGATCGCGGAAATGTGTTAAAACGACTAAAAACAATAGATTTGTAGCGCCACAATCCGTACATCTATACGGTGTTTGCGTTCGCTCGCAAGGCCGGCAGGGCACCTTATATTTTTTTCTTAAACAGTTCCGATAGACGGGTTGTTATTGTCAGTTTCATGTGGTATTGTGTGGTTTTGCTGTTATTGTCAGTTATAGGTTAGGTTAGGTAAGTTTGGGGTATGGCATTTCACAATGAGGTAGTTAACTGGTTGGAGTTTGGCATTTCATACTGGGGCAGTTAATTGGTTAGGTTAGGTTAATGATGATTTAACGAGTTTCCGCAATTTGGGATCAATTTGTAGTCCTTTCCGTGAAAATTGAAGGTAGGTTTTTTCTCTATTTTTTTCGAATTTCGGGCCATGTGCGTAAAGGGAACATGGGAAGAAAACGGGCTCTCGTCCGATTTTTTTTTTAACGGACTAAAAATTACCTGCTGAGTAATGTTTTCCTCTTCCATTTTTGGGGCAAACGCATCGTTAGCACCGTGCCGCGCCGTAAAGCATGAAACTGGGCGAAAGTCCGGCAAGTGAAACGCCAAACCCCAACCAGTTCATTACCTCAAGTGAAATGCCGAAGCCGGTTTCTAACCTACCCTAACCGACAATAACAACAAAACCACACGAAACTGACAATAACAACCCACCTATTTGAACTGTATACGGGAAAAAAAATATCAGCTGGGAACATGGGAAGAAAACGGCCTCTCGTCCGTGAGCGCAAAGAGTGCGGCTTTCATTAATTTCTGACGGCCAAACGAAGCCTTTACCCCAAAACGTTGATGGGAAAATATTGTTCAGTTGATCATTTTACGTCATTCTAACCCAACGAGAGATCAATCGGTGAGGAGCCCTTATTCTTCCCAAAAGCCGTGTAAAGTAAACTTGTTCCCTCTATTGTTTATTTTACTATCGAAAGTGATCGTGGAATGAATTTATAATTCTGCATTTATTCCGTTAGCTACGCACCTAGTATGCACTATCCCGTTGCCTCACACGTTTGTCGAATTGATCTACAACAAACTGTTACACTAAATAATCGATTATTACAATAATTACCTGATTAGCAGGAGCCACATAATTACCCGAATTGCCAATACGCGTAGAATCCTAGGACAGCCTTCCCGGCGAAACGTAAAGTAGCCGGCATTTTTTTTTCAGTGGTACGTCAATAGCCCAACAACAGATAGAATTCCATTTTCCGCGCATGTTGTCTAAACCTGAAATAAGCTGGGCCAGTTCCGGTTCAACTTTTTTTTCATACAAAACATAATTGGCAAACGTTTTTAGTCAAGGACCTACAACCCTTCATATGCAAACGATTTTACCATAAACATTTCAATAACAACGTCTACAATTTGCTGGCACGTCTTCTAATTGAAATCATGAAAAATCGACTTATATTTCAGTCACTTCTGACCAGACTCTAAGGTGATAGGCATGACCCGTTCAAATTAAAAACTGGAGTGGGACGTGACGTCATTTAACAATAGCTCACGACTCAAGCCCCTTTTTCTCCCCGACTGTATTTCAATAACTGCTTTATGCATTATATGCGTAAGCAGTTAGGAATGCTAAAACCAGCGGGCTAAAGATTTCAACTTTCTTATACAAAAAAGGAAATTATATACTTTCCATCGAAATATTTAAATTTCAGCGCTTCGAGGCCGAGTCCGGAAATAGGGTCGGGTCTGCGTCGAGCCGGGAGCCGCTGATTGAGTGAGCGAAGCGAACGAAAATCAGCGTTTGTTTGCCTGTGTGCGCAAAAATTTGATTGACGAAACTTAATTTGGTGAAACATGGCCATGCACATGTGCGGTGCGCGACGCTTATCATTGCTGTGTTGCAAAGTGATCGGCAACGATAAAACCTCTGGGTTCCCTCCCATCATATTGGCTTACGGGGTGCTATTCGTGGTGTGATCCTTTTTTGTAAGACATCGGCCTGTTTTTCGGGTTCGTATCCAGGGTGACTGATGTTGGCTCGTTTGCTGCACCATTTATGGTTTGTTCGGGGTGATGTGTTTGTTTTGGGTGGTAAGCTAAGCTTGTTTTAGGAATGACTTGTTTGCTGAAGTAGGTGTTTATGTTAGAGTAGTCTTTAGTTTTAAGTTTAGTGTAGAGCATATGGAATTGTGTCCTCTAGACTCTCGTAGAGTATTAAATAAACTAAATAAAACACTACGAGGCATTGTCGGCGGTCTACTTTCTGCCTCTCCTAGAAAAAAGAATGCTAAAGCGGCCGGGCTAAAGGTTTCAAAAGCCTATTTATTTATTTCCCACAAAAATATTCAAATGTCAGTGCTTGGAAAACGGATTCGGAAAAGGGGTCCGATTTGCGTCGGACTTGAGGTCGCTGATTGAGTGAGCAAAGCGAAAGAAAAAATGTGTTTGTTAGCCGGTATGCGCAAAAATCTGACTGGTCGGGTTTCCATTTTTTGGTCGACTTCCATTAGTCTGTGGGTTTCCATCAAACACCATCCGCGCGTAGCACGGGCTTCCTCTAGTATTCAATCATCCGATCCCGATGACGATTCAAATGATAACATTGAAATAACAATATCTTTTCAAAAATCCGATTATTTTGTGGAGCTGAGAAGATTGGTAAAAGTAGGCTGCTCCTGGACGCAGTGAGGACTCCACAAATTCGTCAAATGCACAATAAATTTTAATTTTCTAAAGTTGTGTTACTTTCTTGCTCACCTACAGGATAAAAACAATGACTTTTACTAAAAACCACAAACACTCGCACCTGACAGCCTAAAAAAACAACAATACTTACAAAAAGCTGGAGAAAATCGTGTGTGTTTTAATCCATTTTCTCCGGCTTTTTGTAAGTATTGTTGGTTTTTTAGGCTGTCAGGTGCGAATGTTTGTGGTTTTTAAAAGTCATTGTTTTTATCCTGTAGGTGAGCAAGAAAGTAACACAACTTTCAAAAATTAAAATTTATTGTGCATTTGATGAATTTGTGGAGTCCTTACTGCGTCCAGGAGCTGCCTACTTTTACCAACTATATCTTTATATAACGACGAATGTGACTAATTCTGTGAGAGCTATCGAATATTTGTCTCAAACAGCAGCACAAACAACAGTAAAATAAAATTCTAGGGATACTCTAAATCTGCATGAATTCGCATGTTTTATTTTAACGAAAAGGGCTGCGTCAACTGTTGAAAAGAAAATGTGCATTTCCCTGCATGTCCAGGCGGCAGACTTCAAACACAAACGTCTTTTTTTTAAGGGAAAAAAAATTCAAAAAGTGTCAACAACAGGTTTACCAGTCAATCAGTGAGAGCAACGTTTCGACTTTCGGTAGACTTGGCTGTGTTTTTAGCCCGCTTTGAGCTGGGCGTGAAATCAATAATTTTTGTGTGAATGACATTTTTCTTTTAATATTATTATTCTGTCGCGTCGATCGAATCGATCACGCTTGCGGGAGAAGAAAAATATAGTCTCTTGATTTATAACTAGATTTTCAAAACGTTGCAGTCGTTGTGGCGAATTGTGAAGCCGAACGCTTGTTCGTTACGACACAATTGATCCCAGGAAGAAGATGAAGATTTTGAAAAAAAAAATTCACAGAGTTTTACCTTCCGTTTTAAAGTTATGGAGACGTGAATTAGCACGGGGGGGGGTTGCGCAGTCGATAAACTTTATCTAGAAGAAGTAGAAGAATATTGGTTTATTGAATCGGGCAAATCGGTACAAAACTCCGTATGTGCCCTCACCCCACAAGAGCTAGTGCTCGCGTGTGGTGTGTTGGCTACCATAATAAAAATAACTTGAAAATACAAGAATTACAAATGTCAGCATATGAAACAATTGCAAAGTTTGGGTGCATCGTAGACAAAAAAAAAAAAAAATTACAATAATAGCAGTATAAAATTATTACTACTGTTATAAGCAATTGTTAAAATTTTTATTAGGTATTTTTACTACCATTTTTATTGCTATTTGTATTACTATTTTAATACTATTTTAAATAACTATTTTTAATAATAAAAATTATGTGCGCTGTTCGGGAAAGTCCTCACTATTCTCCGAAGAGATGCCGTAACTTTTCAGGGTGCATTTAGGAACTCCAAACTCAACCGCTAGAAGCGTCAAGTTACTTTTACAATATCAGATAGCGCTGATTTTAGATGTGCGCATTCAACAATGATTGGAAATATACTTTTTCAGCAGGAATTCTTCATTTCCTCATCGCGGACTGAAACGACTAACTCGTTTAAATAAATATCCGCCCCAAACCAAAACTGGTATAAAAAGCCGCCTAAGCTTCAAAAAAGGATCGGCCGTTGAAGGTAGTGATATCATTCAACCAGGGAAAGACCGGCAAGGTTAATCCTATTACCCAAGTTAATCGCACATACTAATAGTTCGAAAAAATGAAAACTAGAAGATTGCTACTAGCGGTAGCAATCTTCAAGTTTTCATTTAACGTCCAAAGTATTATTCGGTGCGATTAACTTGGGTAATAGGATTAACCTTGGCGGCCTTTCCTTGGTGGAATGATATCACTGCCGCTAAGCTTCAAAAAAGGATCGGCCGTTGAAGGTAGTGATGTCATTCAACCAGGGAAAAGCCGCCAAGGTTAATCCTATTAGCCAAGTTAGGAAGCGAAGCGAGCGATGTGGCTACTACCTTTTTTAATGATGTAGATGTTACATGCCACAATCGACATGAACAGAACACAATCCCATTTACGGGGTCCTTCTCTACTTCGTGAATGCAAAGGGGCGCGCTGAGCAGAGACTATTAATGAAACAGGAACCTCCGGTATATACGACAGTCTTGCTAATTGTATGACCCCCTCATCCTGACAACCGAGCCGCCACCGAGAGTTCTGCTAATTATGGGATTTTTTTTAGTGTTTAATGCTACCAGTTTTTATACTTGTTTGACTACGTATTGTTGTTACCGCATGGGGTTCTGCCTTGGTGTAGTGGCTTAGATATTGCTCCAATATCTAAGCCAATATTGGAACAATACTGAAAGCCACTATTTTTATTGGAACCCACTTTTTATTTTATGACGATGCTGTCACTAAGGGTTTTGCAAAACTTTTCTTGAAAACGTCAAATTGGGTGCACGGGTAACCGCGGGCACTGAAGCTTCAGATTCGATAGGCGTCTTGGCCCCGGAAGTAGATCTCTAGCTTCTTACAGACCCGGGTTCGATCCTGTTGAAGAGAAGTGTATATGTACGGGAGTTTTCTCCGGTTGTTTCTCACCCCTTACACGAGGGTTTCTTCTGGGTTCTCCGGTTCCCCCCCTCATGCGGCAAAAAAAACCCCAATGACGATCTCTTCCACATCTGCCTCTTAGTCCTTCAAAAAGCTTTAAAGGGACATTCTTCCCAGCACCATTTTTCTCGCTCCACCACATCAAGTAAGGCCCCAAATGTCTCTTTCTTTACCGTTAGTCAATCCCTTGGTAAAAATCCGTTTTAAATGTGGCTTCTATAGGAGATTTTCTGTTGAATAATTGTTAACTTTATTTAACTGCGTCCCTTAGTATATGCTGCTTTGCGCGCTTACAATAATCATGACGCTTCATCTCTTGTGTGTGCATGTACTAATTTTCTAATAATTACCGTGAGATCAAAAACCTAAAAGACTAACGCGGTAAAAATTAAAATTATTTATTCCAATAGATCGCCGAAACAGAATTATAAGACACTAGCCTAGAAAATTATAAATTTTGATGTTAAAATACGAGAATTATTCCGGTTTTTGTGATGGCCCAATCTTTAACTTGGTGTCCTTTCGTGTACTATTCCCAAAGCCAACCGAGACAGCAACTATACGTACCTCGCTGCGAGGAACGCAGTTACCATCCCAGCCGACCTTAGCGCTGATAAATGCGCAGATGGCGATCTATGCGTTGCTGTTATAAGTCACGCGGAATGTTATAAGGCAGGCCGGGTGTACCTTTAAGCTTATTGGCCGACAATTTCTATTCTATTCTATAACGATGGCGAAACGTCCCTTCCTCTTTTTTTTATGAAATGATTTTCATTTTATTAATAGGCTAGATCCAAACGGCATAACCTCTGCCGGTGTAGTATCAATGGTTAGAAAGTCAACTGGAAGGCTACGCGGGATCCTAGCGGTAGTTGCGGCAGGTAACGCTTCTGCTAATGCTTTGCCTTCGAACCAGCACGGAGATATAGCATTATCAGAGGTATTAGTAGCCGCAACTGCCGCCAGGGCCCCGCGTAGGCTTGGAAGAGGTAAGATCCGCTATCTAGTTAACGTTCTAAATCAGTGGTAGTAGGTTAACATCGTATCCGGATGAGCTGCAAAAGTATGTAGCGTTCATTCAAATTTATCTTTTTACACAAGCCTCACTGGGTGCAAAATGATAAAGTTGAAAACTGCTCTAGTGTTGTTTAAAGGTGCCTGTTCCGCATTTCAAAAGCGTCGCACTATTCTAAACACAGTATCCACGTTCCAGATTCTCCACCATCCAATAGGCTGATGTGGGTCACGTGATCTCGTTTTAGTTATGAAAATCACAGCGTTGCTGCGAATGGTGTTGTTCCATTTTTAATTTACTGCTATTTTCTTTATATTGCTCGAAGATTCTACAACGCTGCATCAAGGATTTGAGAAGGTGTAAAGGCGCCTTTTATAGAGCTCGTTTAAATTATATGTACGTTCGGTTTGACAAAAAGTCACTATCTACAAAACAAAAATTGAAATTACGGTCGTCGCAATAACGAACGAAATTAGGGCAATGAGGGCACGGACGTCGTCAAAAACACGTACGTCACTCGACTACCCAATTATCGCTGATGGAATAACTTCGCCGACAGACCCCAAAAAAGCACTCTTATTTCGTAATCGTCGCTCGCTGCCACCCAACAAAGAAAGCAGACAAAGAGAGAAAAAAAATAATAATAACTAGGTTTGCCAAAACAAAAGTCATTACCTAAGAGGAGATATTATCTCGTTTGTAAGGTGCGAGAGAATCTGTCACTGTAGCACTTATTTTCGCATTAGATGCGTCATGTGCCGCATCCAATTGAGTCACGCGTCAAGCAACGTGAGTTGCGGAGGAAAGGTTCATCTCTAACAGAATCCTTAATGATTTCGCCTTATCTCATTCCTTTTTTGTATTATTTCGCCTGGCTTGCGCTGAAAATCCGTATATTTTTGGGCTTACCCATACTGCAGCTTCCTTACATGTAATAAGGCTTAACGCTCGATTTCACGTATCATCTCAACGGAGTCGTCAAGACCGCCAAAAAGTGCCGCAAGGTGCGCTGATGGCATTGATTTGGTGTTAGAGGGATGCACAAGAACGTGGTAATCTTCTTATTATTGGATTTCCCGGTGCTGGAGCATTAAACGAATATTAATGCACAGTGGTGACGTCACGCTAATACATCCCCATGCTAAAAGTGTAGTCGTTATATACGGTTAATGTGAAAACCCACACACGTCACAGTGGGTTAATTTTGATAACCCAGACTTTTTTTGATAACCCACACCTTTTTTGATAATCTATTACTTTTTTACGCGGGTCTACACAACCCCTGCTCCACCATGTGACATATGACCCGACTTTGTAAAATTATCGTACACAACAAAAATGCAACCAGCATAAACAGTCACATTTACAACCATGCGACATTTTCCTTTCTAGCCTAACACGGAAAAAAAAAAACACTCGCGTACTATCCTAGACCCCCACCCACGGAGGAATGACCCAACCCGGCAATCTTTCGTTCCGACGGTATGAAAACTAGGCTACTGACACTTCCTAAACACACCTAAAAACCTACGAGACTCAAGCGACTAGCGTATTTTGTGTACTCATCTTATTTAAACTATTAAAGTAGAAAAAAATACAGTTTTACCTTAAACACAAACATCGGTATTACGCAGCTTCTCTCCTCTTCGGTCGGCCTTCATACACAGGAAGCTTCCAACCCCGTTTCTAAACCGGAATTTACATAAGTCGCATGTAGAAAATCTTAAATTCTTGAAACAAGTCTTTAAAAAGCTCTAATAACACAATAAATTAGCTCAACGTCACACCTTAGCATTAAAATACATATCCGTGAGTCCTTGTCGATTTAACGGCTATAATAGCTCTTGAGCGCAAAACGGCTAGACCACTATCTCGGGGGTGAAGGGAACAAACTCGTGGGCTTCGACCACTCGTGTTTCCCTCCACCCCCTTGATATTGGACTAGCCGTTTCTTGAAGAGCAGTTCATTTTCGGGACGACGACGCGTCGAATTTCTAACGTTAACCTTTTAAACATATAAGAAACCTTGGTCATACGGGACGTTTTTCAGCGAATAGCTCGGCCCTCACAATGCGCACGGACTTGTGGATAGGTTTGAAATGTGCGGGGATAAGGGGCGGGTAGGGGGGGGGGGGCGGACCCCCTTTCAAACACAAATTTTCAAGATGCCCACACGGGGGGTTGGGGGGGGAGGGGGGGGAATCCGAAAGAAGGCGCGTACACGTGCAGAACACGGGTTTAAGTCTCTTAACTGATCTTATAGACTATAGCGTCTGAAATCTTTTTCTAGTAATTATTCTTTCTTTTTGTTTTATTAAAAAGTGTCCAAAACCACCACGAAGCATAAAAGGCGCTTGTGTATCGTTGGCGTGTTTCAACGCAGAGCATACCTACATGTTCAGTAAGAGGGGCCGAACGCAAATGACATCATGGGAGATAAAGGAGGGGGAGGGGGGGAGCACTAAATTGGAACGTCACACGGTAAACTACCAAACCGGGTAAATATTTTTTTTATTTTTTAAAAAAGGTCGTGTCTGTATTGGGGGAAAGAGTAGGTCATCGGTGAGGAGGTAAAAAGGACAAATTTTGTGAGGCATCATTTGTGCACGGCCCTAGACAAAAAAAAAAAACTTTTAATGATCTATACCAGGAATGGCGAATCTTTCTTGTCATACATGCCAATAAAAGAAAAATTTGCTTATAAAACAAGCATTGCGTGCCACATCAGTGCGACTTCTGTTCTTGCTTCTCCGATATGCTAATTTTTCGATCCACGGTTCGTAAGTGCTTAGTTTCATTTTCGCGCATGCGGCGCTATGGGGCGTGACATTGGCCGCCATATTGGCACCAGTAGGGGTTTTGGAGGGTATAACTACAAGGTGCACTACATAAAAATGGAGGGAAAAACAACGGAATAGCGGATTTCTTAGGCTTAAAATAACGTTCTTTTCTCCAACAACAAAAATCGCGCGTTATAGGCTTAAGAAATCACTCTTCACAGAATCAGCTTCAGTATGACGCCCTTCTGTTTCTCTCTGCAGTGCTCCTTGCAGCTAACCCGTTAAGGCTCCAGCATAGAGTTATATACAATCATACTGCGTCGTGTCACTGCTCTATTCTGTATACCAGTAGGCGATTGTGCGTGGTCGAATGGATATTGTTCATGCATGAGTGTACTTCGTCACAACAGTTGCTGGGTCTAAACATCACCAATAATGCAAATGCCGACTTTTTTTCATGGCGGCAAAGCTGCAACGGAGCTCGTTCCAACACTGAAACATATGTTGATCTGTTTCCGGCAGTATTCTCTTTGCAGAAAATTTGTGTGTTGATGCTAGTTTTGCGTTTCTCTCTTGTCCAATTTCTTTAATTCGTCATTCAATTTCTTGAACGCGCTGTATAATGAATGTTACCAATTATTCTGATGTTGTTCATGAGCATCCCATTTCACTCAAGCTGCAAGTCACGTGACCGTTAGACTGCACCAACTGTTCGTAGAGAGAAGGGGAGGAGGCGAGTCAAAACTACCTTGCTCTAACTTCTTATACACCCAAAACCAAAACTGGTAGAAAACCCCGCCAAGTTTCCAAAAAAACGATCGGCCTATGAAGGTAGTGATATCATTCAACCAGAGAAAGGCCGACAAGCTCACTCCTATTAGCCAAGTTAATCGCACCAACTAAAAGTTCGAAAGTTAAATGAAAACTTGAAGATTGATACTCGCTGTAGCAATCTTGTCAAGTTTTCTTTTAACGTCCAAAGTATTACTGGGTGCGATTAACTTGGCTAATAGGAGTGACCTTGGCGGCCTCTCCCTGGTTGAATGATATCATTACCTTCAAAGGCCGAACGTTTTTGGAAACTTGGCGGGTTTATATCATGCGTTTATTTTGTAAGGAAAAAAATGTCATGATGCGCTCATTTTACGAAAGGATAACGTGTCATAGAAAAACCCCTGCGTGCCAGCTTTGGCGTGAGTGCCATAGGTTCGCCATCCCGGATCCATACATTCGCTTGCGCCGAACCCTAGGCGTAAGACTATTTCGCTTGCATTGAACCGTAGGCGCGGAAAGTTATTTTGACAATCAATCTAAACGCAAGATATTACTACGAAAGGGCGCATATGTTCTTTCCTTTCATGACATCAGAGAAAAAGGGCATGCTTGCTCATTTTTTGGTACAGCAGCAATGAAAAAGAGCGAGCGTGTTCTTTGCACGGTAGCAGTGAAAAAGGGCGAGCCACCGGCAAACGAAATACTACGACTTTAAAAAGGGCAAGCGTGATCATTCTTTACACGGCAGCAACGAAAAAGGGCGAGTGGCCGGCACTGTCAAGAGTAATGTCGGTTAGTAGTAACAATCAGTTACAAACGAAATATTACGACTTTTAAGCGTGATCATTCTTTGCACGGCAG
>JAHWFP010114274.1:7905-22155 GCA_023313725.1 Lithobius niger
TTCTTCGAGGTAGCATCTTTGTACGGAGACGCGACATCTATTGGCAGCTAGTGGCGGTTTTCGAAATAATAATTTATATTTTTACGTAGATTTTGGTGGTAAATTTTTATTACCTATAAAAGTATTGTTAAATAGTTTTTAAAAATATCACTCAGCCACAGTTAAACTATTTCTCTGAGTTTGCAAAAAAAAAAAAAAACGATACGTTCGTTCGCAATTTTTACGGAGGGTATATCACCCTCGGCTGACAGAAAGCGGCAACAGAACAAATCAATCGCATCAGCGGCGCTTTCGGCGGCCATATTGCCAACCCAGTCTCGTAATGCTATTTTTCATCCAAGATGCGGCCAGTACTGTAGAGAGTCCCGGTAAACGCTGTAAAATCCATAAAAACGTGAAAACTCAAAGCGCGCGAATAAAAGCAAAACATAAAATGGACCTACGTCAGAAAATGCTAGTGGGAAACCTGATCTCTTCCCTGCTAGTGCAGCTGTGGAGAGAGAATGGGATTTTACTCAGCTATTGGTTTGTCCTGGTGAGAAATTGGAATTAACCAATTTTTTTTGTAAAACTGTGCATTAATCTCATCCTCACTTCTCACCTACACTACGAAGCAGCGACAACAACACCATATTCCTACGAGTTAGCAACAGGAGCGATAGCTACAAGGGGCACTAGATTAAAGTGGAAGGAAAAACAACGGCTCTTCTATCAATGCAGCGCTCTGAGAGCGGATTTCTATGCTTAAAAAAACGTTGTTTTTTCCAATCCCTTCTGTTGCCGGGATGTTTTTGGAAATGAAAAGATTCCACTTGCTAAAAATTTAAGCATCTGCCAACAAATCGAACAAAATCGCGCGTTTTAGGCCTAAGAAATCCCCTCTAACAGCATCGGCTTCTGTAAGACACCCTTCTTTTTCCCTTCCGGTGCCCCTTGCAGCTAACCCAGTTACTGGCTCCAGCAAAGAGTTATTGCCTTACTGCCTGTGCCACGTTTGCATTAGATATTCAAATTTTCTTTATCGATGGTAAGCGGCCATCTTGTTTCTGCAGCCATTTGTTGCTGCCTTAATGCTTTGTTCGTTTTTGTTGCTGCTTTAATGCATATCTAGCACTGCATGAAACGACGGAAGAAACGCATCCGATGCATACAGGACTGCAAATTGCAACAATCATAGAGGAAAGGACTAGCCATTCAGAAGATTGCTTTTGCGCTGTGCGGAAAAAAAACGCGTGGATAACAGAAACAAGATGGCAGCTTTTCACCGAGAAAATATGTGAACATCGTAATAAAAAAAAAGGCCGTGTTTTCATATTTATGATGGAATTAAATGAAACTGCAACGATGCGTGCAGGTAATTCAGCAATTAAGACGCAAGCATAAAATTCTATTTATTGATTTCGATGGCCTATAAAACCTCGATCAACTTTAACGATTTGAACGATTACGGCAATCGCTTATACCGGCCCCTTTTTTTTTTGCAGCATCATTGTAGCTCGCTGTGTATTCATCCGCCATGGTAGTGTTTTTTTTTTTTGGTCGTCTAGCGGTAGTGACGTACGCGTGACGTATAGTAATTCAGCAAACTAGTGCAGCGCTGCATTGCTGCAAGGGAAAGAAACGCATGGTTTATTATGAACGGACTTACATTTCATTTTTTTTTAAACTATCTTTTTTTTAAAACTTTATTGCGTAAGTAAAGGTGCCTTGATGGCGCTTTTTTATTGTATTAAATGAAGTATAACTTTAATTCTTCTTTTTATATTTACGAGAGTCAAACAAGAGGTTGGAACAACTACCTAGTTGCAGCCGGTGTTCTGTGCACTTTTGCGACTTCCGTTGAGGCGCACACCTCTATCACGCACTGCAATAGCGATCTCTATTATATAATCTAAAAGCAGTAACCGAACACAATTGCCGGTTAAAATGTGTTAACTTTTAGGCCTATTTTAGATTTGAGGCCTAATTTTTACCTGCCGTTTTAATTTCATAAGTAGCAGCTAATGGAGAATTGCATTCGTGAGTCGACCTATTCATTTATGCAACACGGTGTCAATATTATTTTAAATGAAGCTAATGTGTGTCGGTAACTGAATCCTTTTATTTATATTTTTACCGTTGCGTGTCTTCCTGTACTGGTTAAATGAGAATTTCAAATGGTATTATTTCATCGAATTACGTCGAGAAATCCTACTAGCTATAAGGAAGAGAATTTGTGACTAGAGACCCCCCTACTGAAACGTCTTGCATACTTTCGTTGTAGTTCAGTCTTAGTTTATATACGGCGCCATGTGTTTTATGTGATAATTTCTACTCATTTTTTAGCCTAACATTAAACGAAACTAAACAAAACTAGCTTGTATTTAATTATTATTTACCCTAGCTTAGTTGTAATTTAGTTTACTTTAGATTTGGACTGAAAAATGAGCAAAAATTACCATTTGGAACACGTGGCGCCCTCTGAAAACTCTAACGGAACTAATAGGGACGAATCTAACATGTTTCAATAGGGACTTTTTAAAGTTACAAATTCTCCTACCAAACCCTATAAATTCTTGCTATGAGAAAGCGACGATGTCTTAATTTGCCGTGCTTTCTAAAGTCCACTTGACTACCATTCAAAAAGGCGACGTACGAAAGGACGGACAAAGTCGTTGCTGTAGTCTTCCCAGGCGTTTCGGCTGTACAGAAGGCTAAAAATTACTTCTATTGTTATAATGTTAAACTGCAAGTGTAAATTAGCTTATTTGTCCTTTAAATTCATCCTGCTCCAGTTTGGTGTTAAAAGCAAATATATATATATATATATATATCAGAAAATTTTTTTGGGGGGGGGGGGGGTCAACACCCCCCCCCCCCCCCCCAACTCCCGCTTCCAAGAGCTCACTGGGAGGGTCATTTAGACCCGGGAAATGGTTAACGCATCGTCTTCAGTCTTCAGTACACATCGTCTCTTGCGGCATTTCGTAAATTTCAGTAGGCCCCCGACAAGTCCTCAGAGCATAGGCCTCACAGGGAACCTCCCGTTTTCCTGTAAGGCCACTACGCCCCTGCTTCTCCCCCGCCCTTCCAATCGATCCCTTGTCCGCTAGTCGCAGCTCTGGTACTATTGTGTTTAACCCTACGTCACTGTTGGAGACCCAAATGTAGGTGGCGCGACAAATTTCAATTCCTAATTGCGTCAAGGCGTACAGTGAGACGAATAAATTAAGACAAAGGAAAACGAAAATGTCACTCCGTCGACTAATTACCCTCCGTCACTCTCTCTCTCGAGGCAGTCCGTAAATTCCAGTAACCATAAAAGTAGACAATTGTTTTCTCCGAGTGACCCATGCGGAGTAACGACTCTTTTGTGAAGCGTCAACAACAACAACAACAAACCGTTCCTTGCTTCCCCTTTTGTCTCGTCTCATTCCGCGACAATGAAATTAGGTGAGGTTGAGCACAACAAGGAGTAAAAGCCTCTCTGTGTTCTCATCTGGCAAATCTTTTCTCCATGCACCTAAAGCCATTTTCGAGTAGTTTGGTCTTTCTCGGCTCGTCTACTCTAAAAGGGGCTTGTTGTTTACAAGTGCTGGTTAAAGATACTTGGGACCCTGTTTTGAAAGGTCAGGCAGCGCAGCGAATAACATCCAGGAAGGCTAACAGAAACAGAAATGACGAAAAGGACAGCGATGAACTTTATGCAATCCATGGCCCAACCCAACACAAGAAACATGTAGTGTATGGCGACAAAGTCTCCCAATTGCACCTCGACTCTCTCTGGGGCGCTATAACCTTTGGATGCTGACCGACTGGAGCCCGTATGAAGGCCATTAGCCCTAGCAACACGTTAGCGCTCCTGGTCGACGCAAAGGAGTGACCTCGACCATAGACTAGAAAGTTAACTAGACGTCCCATCTTTCCTATTCCACTACGCGGCGCCGTGGTGGTAGCGTGGCAGCGTAGCCATGGTAGCGTAGCCATGGTCTACGGACGGCATGTGCTTGGTAAATGGCCTGTCAAGTCCCCACCCTCCCCTTCCCACTTCCCCCTCCCCTCTTGTTGGACAACGGCAGTGGGCAACATCCTTCACTACATGTGGGAGGACGGTGCGTCGTAAATGAATTCACGTTGTCAGCCATTTTTCCGCTTCGCCCTCATGGTTTTCACTTCTCGCTGTACTGCGGACTGCAACTATTCAATCTCAGTTGGCTTTGCACTTCTCGCTGTACTGCGGACTGCAACTATTCGATCTCAGTTGGCTTTGCACTTCTCCCTCATGGTTTCCAATTATGTTGTGTGATGGCGCTCATGTTCCGTTGTCAAGAGTGACGCATTATACTATCCCCCTTATAGTATATATAGCTCGTTTTGATTGGCCGAAGCAGATGACGTAGAAACTTGCTGTCGCTATTAGTCCTCGCTCGCTTACGGCATAAGTAAGGTACATTATTGATTATAAAATTTAAGCCTTAACAATTTATGGGATAGCCAGGAAGACGGTGCTCGAATTTTACTTCAAAATGCCACACACTGCGCGTTTTTATCTCGTCTGATTCCAAAGTTATGGAAAATTCGAGTTTTTGAAGGTATGTACACTATACGTATTTAAATCATGGCGATTCCAATGCAATACCAATGCCGATGTTAGTTCCGTGCAATCCCTGCCTTTTTAACTAGCAACCAACAGACATGTTCCGTTGAAATATCTTGCATATACCCCTTTAAAGTGGCACTCTCACCGATTGAAAAACGAACGAAAATACCATGGCGCCATCTAGCGGCAGTGATATTTTTAACCTTTAGAGATTTGTCCTAGGTGCACGAGAACGTATCAAATTGTTACTCAATAATTTTAAGGAGGTCGTGGTTTGTTTGTTTCGTTAAAAGAAATGGCGTTGTGCATTCCTTCGCTTGTTGCAAGCAAGTGCTAGATAATACTAGATAGCGCTAGATGTGCCAGATTCTGCCTCCTTTCAATCGGTGATAGAGCCACTTTAAAAGGGAATTTCCACCAAAAGACATGCTGCAGCATCTATAGCCATTTACCGTTGTCTAGTTCTGTCTAGCCCTTACTTTCAACAAGCAAAGGAACACACAAATAAATTTGTTTTTATGAAACAAACAAGCCACGTGCCTCCTTCTTGAGTGTAATTTGTGCGTGTACGTACGTGCACCAGGAAGCAAGTGGTAAAGTTAAGCCTAACGTAACAACGAGCGCTTTTTAAAAAAAATAAAGAATGAACGTTTGGAAATGCAGATTTTGTTCCGCTAGATGGGCGCCATTTAGTGACAGTGATATCGTTAACCTTGACCGCTTCCTCTCTGGTGTACGTGGACGCACGAACTTTACACTCAATAATTAAGGAGATACGCGGCTTGTTTGTTGCGTAAAAAGAAATGTCTTTGTGCATTCCTTCGCTTGCTGAAATCAAGTGCTACATAAAGCTGAATAATGGTAGACGGCGCTAGATGCTGTAACCTGTCAATCGGTGAATAGCACCTTTAAAGGAACACCTGGCCTGCCTTATAACAATCCACCTGCCTTATAAGAGTTCATGCTGGTCGCCTTCCGCGCCTATACGAACACCAAGGTCATCTGAAATAGTAGCTACTGTCTTATTTGGCATTGAGCCTAATAGACGAACCAGCATGAACGCATTAATCGTGTCGTCACAAACCGGAATGATTCTCATATTTTAACATCACAATTTATAATTTTCTAGGATAGTGTCTTATAATTTTGCTTCGGCGATCGATTGGAATAATTAATTTTAATTTTTATCGCATTACGCTTTTAGATTTTTGATCTCATGGTAATTATTAGCAAATTAGTGCATGCACATACAGAGATGAAACGTCATGGTTACTGTAAGCGCGCAAAGCGTCATATACTTACGGGTCGTTCGCAAATAAAGTTCCATTATATTCAACAGAAAATCTCCTAGACGCCACATTTAAAAAAGGATTTGTAGCTAGGGAAAGACTAACGGTAAGGAAATAGACCTTTGGGGCCGTTCTTGACGTGGAGGATCGAGAAAAATGGCGCTGGGAGGTATATCCTTTAAGGCCGGTGAAGCTGAATATACGAAAATGTTGATCAATTCGTTTCCTGACACATCCGTTCTTCCCAAGGATAAACCAACCCGACAACTGACCTTCTCTTAGCAATTTCATTTCGTTATCAAAATGCTCTAGATGTCGAAAACGAGACAATCTTTAACTAGATAAAAGTCGGTCCCGACTTACCTAACTTTATCCGCTCCACTTCGAGAAACCGGGTTAGGTTGCTCCCAAACCTTATGGGGCCCAAAACACGTGCTCAGGGTATCCAAAGAGCAGAAAATGGGGAAAACCGAAGTCCCTCGACGTGTTCCTGCGACTCAAGTTCGCACGACGTTCACGTCCGTGTTTTGGAGCGCTTTCAACATGGAAAACAACGTTCAGTTTTTCCTCCCCGCACTCGAATGTGCTCGTTGGCTTGATTGTTTTTGATGGGTGTGGTTTTTTTGTGTCGGCATGCCCAGTGACCCTCATGTTTCGTGTCGCAACTCAATCTACTCACTACTCTCTATTGTAACACTAGCTGAAAACCCCTCTTGGGAAAGGGAGGGGAGCTGTTAGTTGGGAATACGCCTCATGTTCTAGCGTTGCCTCGTTCGATAGAAGATTAGCTCAATCTGTCACTTTCCCGTTACACGCCCTGGCGTTGTCAAAGACAAACACGTGAAACAAGCGGCTACAGCGACTACCTCGTCGCAGCCGGTCTTCTGTACAGTTCCGCCACTAACAGTGTTGAGGCGCACACCTCAGTCTATCACGCAATGCAACATCGATCTCTATTATATAATCTAAAAGCAGTAACCATCACAATGGCTGGTTAAAAATGTGTTAACTTTTAGGCCTATTTTTACATTTTAGGCGTTATTTCCAGCTTTTAGGGCTAATTTTTACCTGCAGTTTTAATTTCGTAAGTAGCAGCTAACGGAGATTTGGATTATACCGTAAACCTATTAATTTTTGCAACACAGTGTGCCTCCGGGCACACAGTTACACTGTTACAACGTAATGGGCAACGTAGCCTATAATATACAGTAGATTAGTGGAAATGACGGGAGAGACGCAATACAGGGCCGTCATAATATGACTAAAAAAAAACAACAAAAAACCACTCCTGACAGTGAAGACAAACCACAAGTCCATCAACAAATGAAACGCTGCTTAATTTTCGACAAATTATTTTTTGTCTTGTTCACAATTCGGAACGTTTGCAGGGAACTCACCCTATCATGGGTTTTTAATTGTATTTTTTCATGGTTTTATTGTGACTAAGACAAATAATAATTTTTCGAAAATTAAGTAGCGTTTCATTTGTTGATGCATTGTGGTTTGTCTTCGCTGTCAAGAGCGGATTTTTACTTTTTGCGGGACCGATTGTTGCACTGTGTCATTTTGGGACCGCATTGTCGGGGGCCGAACTGTCGCGGACATGCCCGGGGCACTAACTTGACTAAAGGCGAACCTTGAAATAAGAGGAAGGACATGCTCGCGATTACTACCGAGGCCATACCTTTGTCAGGTCAAAAATCGATTTGCCAATGTCCGAGGTGTTCATTTTACAAAAAAAAAAAACAGAAATTTTCTGAAGGTCTTCCTTAGTCCATTCATGAACGACACGTAGTCTGGCATGAAAACAGAATGAAAAACGTGACTTCCGTTTCCGTCCAATCCTTATTTCTAAATGAACAGAACACCAAAACAGGGTGGAATACCTGAAACTTACTTTTAGTTGTTCTCTGAAGCAATATTGATGCACTTCGTTTCTCATAATTTTCAGTGGTAAACCCCAATAACAAGTGCGACCCCTCCCCACCCACCGCCAGTCATGTGCTATTTTAATCCCTTTGCAGTAAATTACGGCAATCAATTATACATTTTATGAGCAATGGGAATAATTATACAAATTATCTAGCAAAAACGCGCAAACAGTGATCTTAAAAAAAAAATTGTTTTTTTTTAACCCTAATGGGGCCCCCCTTTGATATTGCCCTGGCGCCCTAGGAAGCAACGTTACAGCCTTGGATAAAGACACAATAATCGTTAAAGACACTCACGTGCTAGCGTATAGGTTAAAGACGGAAAGCCAAAGGCTCAACAAGAGTTAAATAAATACAGATGCAAACCTATTTAAGTTGCCTTTTGGACTTATATGTCAGACTGCCTGAGTGGAGAATCGAACCCACGACCTTTGAAACCAAAAACCGAGGTCCAACCGCTGAGTAAACTGACACGGCCACAAAAGGTTAAATGCTGCCTATGGACGTCGCCTTTTGGTCGTGTCAGAATGGCTTAGCGGTTGGACCTCGGCCTTTGGTTTCAAAGGGTCGTGGGTTCGATTCCCCGCGCAGGCAGTCGGACATGTCGGACAAGTCCAGAAGGCAATGTAAATAGGTTTGCATGTGTGTTTATTCGTCTATCGTGTGCGTGGCACCGAAATTTTAAAAGGAGGCGAGTTTTAGACAAATTTTGAGCAAAAAATAAAACTATGAACCGATAGACCCCCCAGCGGTATCAGAGTTGGTTCGATGTTGATTTATAGGATGCCACATCTCCCTCCCTCCCCCCCCCCCCCAAAAAAAAACACTCAGCACTCTTAACAGCCATGAAAGTTTTGAAGGATTAAGGCTCACATCTGACCTCTTTTTACGATGCGGTCTCAATCAACTTTCCGAGAATTATTACACCCGACATTTTGCGTCCTAATTTCTCTTCGTTACCGTAATTGCTTCAGCAGAAGAATGGTTTATGTCTGCCTTCTCACCGACCTGACATTTCACGCCTTTTAGCTAATTTCCTAAAGCGTGCTTAACGCTAACCATATGGTGGAGGGTGGAGGACTCTCCAAACACAAACCCGTATAACCCAACGCTGTGTAAGAAAAGCTTAACTATGCTTAAGTTTTATCTTTATTTTTATGCGAATTACGCGATTACTAGGCGGTAGTAAAGCTGCGTTACGAGCGAGCTTGCAAACGCTATAACGATTTGGTTCTTCCCATGCTGGCATATCCACATTCGCTGGTTGGGAAAGACATTAACCTAAACGAACACAGCGGATTCTCACGTGGTATTCCAGCGACTGGTAAAGGGTAGAGGGTAACACCCACTACGCTTACATGCGCTTCAGAGAGATGCGCATTGCATCCGCGGCGCTTGTAAACACCCGTTCGTGGCGTTTTCTCCATCTGGTGCTACAGAACTCGAAGAGCTTCACGGAGGTGGATCGGCAGTCTGATGCGCTTCTTCTTTCTTCACGTAAACACTCGCAATCGCACTGAGACGTTGGTGAACGCCCGGTAAAGATGGTGGACACAGTTACAGCGCCCACGTAATTTGTGCTGATGCCATTCGAATTTTAGGTAAATAAAATGAAAATAAGCGTACTTGACTAGGAAGACCACTAAGACTTGCATTGGTTATTAGGCTTTAAGCCTACCTGGTTTACCACGTGCAGGGGCTAGTGCAGCGTGGGACCTACTCACTATTTGATAAAGGGAGGGCAGGTAGGAATGATTTTCTGAGCCTACTGACATAAAGCGCCTTCCTTAGGGCAATGGCCCTAATTGCAAACTTATGTCTTGTAAACACGCCCCTTTTTTTTATGCGCATTTCAAAGCGCATCGTTAAAATGCGCTTTCTTGCGGCCATGTAAACGTAGCGAATGACTTCTACTCGGGCAGCTTCCTCTACGAAAACTGGCGTTACGGTTCTCGTTCCGCCGTGTAGCGTAAGTGGGTGAACCCATCCATTGCATATTCAACTGTCACTTGTATCAAATCTGTGGGGTTATCGCGCTCATTATTATTGAGCGTGTTATTTGTCTATGAGATATTCACCAGAACCATAAGTTTATTTTTATTTTTTTTTACGTCAGTGGTGCACATTTCGCACGCCTCTACTTGTCCACATTGAAAACGCCAGAGGGGTACTGGGTAATCTTGCGACGGAAACCTGTTTACGCAGACCCGGCCTTCCACCCAGTATTGACTGGGGCTACTGTATTAGAGCCACATTCAGTACTCCCTGGATGGAATTGGGCAAGGTGTCATGATGGTTAGCGCGACTATGTCATATGTGAGAAATCCCGGATTCGAGCCAGACCGCCACCCAGGGAAGAGAAGGGCCCTGTGATGCCTCATGCTCGTGTCGATTATGGCGTGTAAAAGATCCTAGAAATTTCCTATTGGCATTACCTGGCAAAACTGTCGTTGTCTCCTGCTGCCACCGTTGCTACGGCTGGAAATGCGTTAAACGTCCCTAAAAGTCCCTGAATGTACGTTTGCTAAGGCTGTTAATAAACAGTTACCACACGTTAATGTCAGCTGAGGTACACCCACAATCTACCGACGACAGTACTATTAACAGATTCTCTCCAACAGATTGCCAGAACCCCCCCAATAAGCAGCACGTACCGCACCTGATTAACAGATGACGACGTCAGCTGATGTACTCACAAGCCAGACGATGAAAGATACCGTTCAGATTCCCCGTTACATATTGCTAGACCTCCTAATAAGCAGGTACCACACGATGATGACAGCTGATGTGACCACAGGTCAAACGATGAAATTTACTATGTGTAGATTCCTCCCTCCCCTTTGGTAACATATTGCCATACTTTCTCCACTCCCGAGCTTCACAGAATAGGGCGGAAAAAAGTGTAAAATGATCTTCATCCGAGTTCACAGGGCAAAATAGGCCCTTTAGCTCTTAAGTGGGTCAAAAAGAAACCACCAAAAGGTCTATTGGTAATCGATATTCGTACAAGGGTTGGAGTAGATCGAAGCTATTTGGCATCCATTCAGGTAGGAGAAGGAGCAACTGTCCACTTCCTGGTGGAGTGGCTAGGGAGTGTTTCTTTCACCTCGCGGAGCACCAAGCCAGATCCCCCCTCCCTCCGCCCCCAGCTTTTCAGTTCAGTAGGAAGTGTGGCGCTCGTATCGATTCATGCTTTAAAAGTGGCACCTAGACACGAACGATAAAACACCCACGCAGTCAAAGTAAGCGTAACATTCGATTGAGTAGACTTATGTGTGTCTTCCTGTTAACTGTTCGAAAGCTCCAAAAATATGACAGCAAAACAAAGTTCCCACCAACCTGGGAGAACCTGGAATAACCTGGTAAAAACTCAGGGGATTTAAACTGCGTTTTTAACTCAGGGAATTCTCCGATTTTTTTGCAAAATAACCTGGAAACCTCAGGGGATTTAAACTACGTTTTTAACTCAGGGAATTCTCCGATTTTTCGCAAAATAACATGGAAAACTTAGGAGATTTAAACTACGTTTTAAACTCAGGGAATTCTCCGATTTTTCGCAAAATAACCTGGAAACTCAGGGGATTTAAACTACGTTTTAAACTCACGGAATTCTCCGATTTTTCGCAAAATAACATGGAAAACTTAGGGGATTTTCCGTTTTTTCACAAAAAAAACCTGAAAACTCGGGGACAACATAAAGCCACACTTTTAGGCCTAGTCCTTAGTGCATAATAAACATATTTTGTTAAGAAATTGTGGCAAAATAATAATTTTCCTTGTACTTCTGTATTTGACACCTAAAAGTTCATTAAATCGGGCTATTTTTTTGCACTATGTAAGCCCTAAAAACAAGTGCAAAATCCGACACTTGTAATTCTGTGATCGGCCCCTGACTGGACCCAACCCTGAATAAGGTATAACTACACCAGAAGGTTAAAGAAACTAACTTTGCAAAGAATTATTACAAGCAAGCTTTTTTTTAAAGTATAAATATAGATTCTAACTTACAAATAACAGCAATGCTCAGTTGACCCCGCGAAGAGTAATCCATTGACTTCAACGCCATTGGCTGCTACGACGGTTTCAGCTGCGGCAACGCCGACGCAGGACGGCAGGCCGCAAATTCAAACCCCTCGCTCTTCTTCAGTGCCTCGCCAAAAACTGACCATCCACCAACCATGTACTCCAGACTTGCCCATTCCAACACAACCCCTTCCCTTCCCTGCCCCACCAGCTCCTCCCCCAATGGCCACTTTTCCCTGTATCCGGGTGCCTAGTTCTCATTAATTTTACCGGCCAGCTGCCCGTGCGTCTTGGCACATTTACCGCTCCGATACACGCTGGGCAAGCACGTTCGGTTTTTTTCTTTTCCCTCCCACGTTTTTTCGTGTTCCGTGGGGCTAATTTTATTTCTGTGCTTCTACGCTTGAGACCCCTGCCCCGTTTCGCTAAGCAGGTTGGGTAGTTGGCGGGTATATCGGAAAGGTGCACTTTCCTTGTTTTTTTGTTTTTTATTAAACTTGTTGCGTAATTCTTGTCGCGGATTCCGGTATGGAATTTTAGATATCGGAATCGGATATTGCGGCAGTGGCGCTCCCTACGAATTTCGTTTCAGCGAATTTCGTTTATTACAGCGAAGCAAGCGGAGCTCTGCTACTAAAGGACTCGAACGAAGACTTTTATAACCGCATCACGGTAAAACTGTCGCTCGGAATGAACTCAGGTTTGGTACGTAGTTGCGGCCATGCGCAGACTAGGTTTACCATAAAAAAAACTAGATCGTACATGTCGTTGAGGAATAATCGTCAAAAACAATGCATGGTAAGCCAGTGGGATTCTCGTATTGCCACTAAGAAATGACTTTAGGGACCGGTCATTATTTATCGCCCGGGGGGAGAACCGGAGGAAATTGGGCCGGGGGCAGGGCCGGGGGCCATGAATTTTTTTGTACCCTCTCAAGGAAGGGTCATAAATATTTCAGGCCCCGTCAAGACACGTTATTTCAGGGGTCAAAAACACACTGACCAAATTGGAACAAAAAAAATCATTTTTGGGGCTCAAAAATACATTATCAGCAATTTTAAAATTTCCAAAAACGCGTCTGCGTAAATTTTCACAAGGATTTGAAGCTATTAGTACCAATACTGCAAGTATAGTTTTTACAAATAACATTGTAGAACAGCCTTGACATATGGTTTCTTGGCTTCTGTCTTTCAGGTAACTACTTTATGGATGTGGGCGAGCGTACAAG
This sequence comes from Lithobius niger, assembly GCA_023313725.1. Classification (NCBI taxonomy): domain Eukaryota; kingdom Metazoa; phylum Arthropoda; class Chilopoda; order Lithobiomorpha; family Lithobiidae; genus Lithobius; species Lithobius niger. The sequence continues at coordinate 20,956 of JAHWFP010114274.1, forward strand.
CGAACAGTGTGATCATCATACTTATTGTATACATCTCATCTCGACTAGAGAAGGATGTAAGGAACATTTTATAGAACATTTTTAATCCTACGTGTCTATTCGTAAAAAAAAAGGACACATTTCCTTACAACTAATGGTAACTGTCAGTGTGGAGAGCTACTTACTTAATTCGGCTACAGCACTAACTTTGGCTACACGAAATCATCTGCAGTTAGTCTCAATAGGTATGCGAAAAGTGCATTTTTTTTGGGGGGGGGGGGTCACATTATTTTGGGCCTTGATTAGGGGATTAAGATTTTTTTCATAGTCTCGAAGGAGAGGGTTCATCGAAAATTTGGTGGTCACATTTTCCTTTCCTCCTCCTCCCTCCCCGGCAATAAATATTAACTGGTTTCTTAGGTGAATAAATGTGTTGTACTGCCAACTAGCGTTTGATGGCGGCGTTAGTACGATAGGGAGAGCCATTGTCAACATTAGCATCAGCGTCAGCTGCTACTTGCCAACGGAATCGGTCCAGGTGAAATTTACGTCAATTCCAGCATAGAATTTCAGCGTAAAATTCTGCGTAAATTGAAGCTGATCATCGCTTGCTAGCCATTTACGTAAATTTTACATAAAATTCAGCGTAATAAAATTCAGCGAAACAACGTGAAACGAAACTATTGTAGGTGAATGAATCTGCTGTGACGTTGCTGTGACGCTTACTGTGACGCTTGCTGTGACGTTACTGCGACGTTTCCTGTTTGTGATCAAGGCCGAAATATTACGGCTGAAAATTAAAAATCAAGTGTGTTTTCTTGCATTGGTGGGGTACCACGTCTGTCAGAGACGACTTTACTGTGTTCTATGACGTTCATTATTACGTAGGCTATCACTGCTGCCACTGAATAGTCCCATTAAGAACTCGACGTTAGCCGCACACTATTTAAATGAATTTAGTACGAGTCAAGGAAACGTAGTCTTACGTTGTTGAAGATTTCTACGACGAGCCGCGGTATCTTTCACGAGTATTTCACTACTATGCAGGAAATTCAGTTCAGTTGACTGGGGCAGGACGTTAAGGTCGATGTAGGAACAATATAAGAACAATATAAGACTGAGCAAGATGCTATGCGTAGAGACTCTTGTACGCTAAATCATCAATTCATTGGAGATAAGGGCTTTCCCTTAAATGCAATAGCCACGTGGTTTCCTTGGCAA
>JAHWFP010114292.1:0-10701 GCA_023313725.1 Lithobius niger
GGGGGGCAAAATGGCCGCCACAACTGGCCCATTTTTTTCCCGAGGTCTGTTCGGGAATTGGCGAATCAAATCGCATCTTTGATTTGTGAGTTGCGACCTCTAATATTGGCAGAAAGGCACATCTAGTGGCGGTTTTCGAAATTATAATTTTAATTTTTACTTAGGTTTGCGTGACAAATTTTTATTTATGTATAAAAGTGTTTTTAAATAGTTGTTAAAGCTATCACTCAGCCACGTTTAGGCTATTTCTGTAGGCCTACGCTTGAAAACAAAGTGACACGTTCGTGCCAGAAAGTGTTACAAGAGATGGAACGTTGGCATTCTTTGTACTGCATGTGTCACCCTCAGCTGACAGAAAGCGGCAATAGACAAATACATCGCATCAGCGGTGCTTTCGGCGGCTATAGAGTAGTGACATTTGCCGTCATATTGGCACCAGTATGGGTTTTGGAGGGAACAACTACATAGTGCGCTACATAAAAATGGAGTGAAAAACAACGGAAGAGCGGATTTCTTAGGCTTAAAATAACGTTGTTTTCTCCAACAACAAAAATCGCGTTTTAGGGCTAAGAAATCACTCTTCACAGCATCGGCTTCAGTATGACGACCTTCTGTTTCTCTCTGAAGTGCCCCTTGCAGCTAACCCATTAAGGCTCCACCATAGAGTTATATACGTCGTGTCACTGCTCTATACTGTCCAACCCAGTCGCGTATGTTATTTTTCATCCAAGATTCAGCCGGTGCTGTAGTAGAGTCCTGAATGTACCGAGGCTTCCTTATAATGTTAAAGGCTTGGCATTAGAAATTCGAAGCGTCGTCTACTTAACCTCAGATTCTGCCAACAGTCGCGCTGCGAACACGTAAAAAAAAGAATTGCTCTGTCTAGCATGCGGACTGAATTGTGAAAGGCATATACTCGTGACGCGTGATGCGCGGATTTTAAACTTAAAACACTGCATTGACACCAAATTTTTTACTGTTTACCAACAACTGCTTTATGCTACATACCTCTTCGCCCACTCGACGTCAAAACAAAGGCTCCGGAGGTTTAATTTCATGAATTTCAAACGGAAGAAGAATCAAGGAACGTGTGTATGATATTGTACTGTCTATTACGCTACGGCATTTTCCATTCTCATTAAAAATGTATTAAACGATCGTTTGACATAGCAGTAAATCGTTCGAAGACTTCAAGATTAGTCACAGTTAGATTAAAATAATGTTGGTTTAACGCTGCAATACCGGAAAATGTAATAATGAGAAGATTGACACGGTCTTGTACCCGCTAACACTGATCAATGCTGATAAAGGTATTTTCAGCGAACCTTGCGGCAGTTTTTGACGGTCTTGGGCGACGCGGCTCGCACGCATGCACACGTGAAGCCGAGCGTTAAACCTTTATGCATATAAGGAAACTGTGAATGTACAAAGAAAGCATTCATAAAACCGAACAAGAGAGGGCACCGTATAGCTACCAAATTCTAAATCATGACCAATAATTTACTTGCCGTCGGATTTTCTGAAACGAAACGTAGTAAAAATGGAAAGTATTTTTGCTAATTGATCGCCGAATGGAAATTGAAAGATTGCCTAAACAATTATACAGCATAGTGGTTAAAATAATAAAACCCAGTCTGGCAAAGTTGTCAATGCGGTCACGCATGCGCGATTCGTCGGACATTAACGTTTGAAACGTCAACTAGCCGATCAAAATGTAGTAGTGGTTCTACGCAGATATAGTTTTTTGCGAAACATTAAGGCTTCCTAGAATCATACGGTGCATTTCAGAATACGGGCAAGAATTTCGGTTTTGAGAGATAAGAGAAAGTCCTCGTTTTATGGTGTTCTTGTCTTTGCAAATACAGGCAAAATGAGATCAGCACTTTCTTACCAAATCTTTTCGGAGTTATTCGGGTTTTTCCCCGAGCACAACGTGAAAAACGCAAAGCCATTTGCCGTAAATACTAGTGTGAAGAATACAGAATATAACAACAAATGGTGAACTTAAAACAAAAACACACCATTTTACTGCCAGTTGCACACGTTTTGAAACAACGCAAATGTTTTTTTGATCATTTCTACAGCAAATCTCGTGCGTAGTGGAAGAGCATTAGGTAGAAATCGTATAGGTGAAGTGGTTGGTAAATTATTCTGAATTAAATTTTACAACACAACGGAAACAAACATATTGTAGTTCAACTAGTAATTATAATAGTAAATACAAATATGTAAATACAGGTGGTTCCGCCAAGCCTCTGCAGCGTAGCTCTTGTCAACATTGGCGTACAATCCTTTAGTTCATACGTGAATATCCCTCCAGAAAAGCCGCTCAGGCATAGACGTTATAAATGGCTACCATCAAGATTACACGTCATCGTCCATCCTGTTTCAAGTATACGTCAGAAGCAACGATGGCCATTTAGGACCAAGTGAGTCCGTAGACGACCTAGCCACAAACCTCCGCTGATGTATTCGCGGTATGAACTGGACCATGGCTAATGGCCAGGAGAGCCAAGCGCAGTAAGAAAATAGCCCAAATGTATACGCATTAAACTTGCTTGAAGCTGACCGCTAGGGCAGGTAAGTGGCACTGTGGTCAACATGGAGAGAAGGCGCATGCGCGGAAAGAATAGCTCGGTATTCCTTTGTTAGCCACCAGAGGCGCAACACGGCGCTAGTGTACATGTGGCGCAAATGGGAAACGAGAAACCAGCCACAGTATAGATGACATTACGATCTAGAGAAAGGCAAGAATTGGGTTGATGCGTTTCCACCAATCAGGTTCGCAGCAGAACGCCACTGCTTCCCTCAATTTATGAGGTTGGGAGTTTGGGTAATGCCAACACCGAAGAGATTGCTTTATGGCATGTGGGCACGCGCCTGCGCCACAAATCACAAGCCAACGGGGAGTCGTACAATTAAAAAATATGAACATCGTGCGGGGATTACGCATCTTGATCGGATTTAGATGAAGATAAGAATCTCCTGTTCGTTCGGGAACGTAAATAGTCGGTGCAAACTCTGCCTTGATGCACGACCGCCAACTGCGTAGCCAACCCGCACCGTCTCCACGCCTGTAAATTTATGGAGGAAATCGGATGATGAAGGTGCGCGAATGAGCGCTAATCTCTTTAGCATAATCAGAAGAAATGTCGAAGCTCTTGTCTTGGCGAAATGAATTTCGACGACTTTCAGAGCCTTCTTTCAATTATTCTTCTTTCACTTAGGACGCGAAAAAAAATGTGTGCTTCTTACCGGTGACCCAAACCCTGGTCAAAAATTGTTATTGGACTTTGAGGCGACCGTGTTATTGTTTTATGTCTCGAACATTTTAAGAGCCGAAATACTAGTTTCTTGCTAGTTTCATTCTGAAATTTTGCTAGTTTCGTGTTAGTTGCTTGCTACTTTCGTGGTAATATTTTGCTAGTTTCGTGTTAGTTTCTTGCTAGTTTCATTCTAATATTTTGCTAGTTTCGTGTTAGTCCCTTGCTAGTTTCATGTTAATATTTTGATAGAATCGTGTTAGTGTCTTCCTAGTCTTGCTAAAAAACGGTTTATGAATTCCAAACAGTTCACCTTATTACAAAGAATCCGGCTGCAAAAAATCTTTAAAACTGAATGTTCTTTAAAAAAGGCCGTACATTCCAAGGTAAGGCAACCCTTCTGATCAAAATATTCGTCCATTATGTAGTGGAAAAAGCCCGAAAACTCCTTCTTTCGGGGAAAGAGAAGTAGTTTGTGTTATACTATTTTGCTAGTTTCGTGTTAGTTTCTTCCTAGTTTCATGCTAATATTTTGCTGCTTTCGTGTTAGTCTCTTGCTAGTTTCATGTTAATATTGTGTTAGTTTCTCGTTAGTTTTGTGTTAATATTTTGCTAGTTTTGCGTTAGGTCTTGGTAGTGTTGTGTTAATATATTGCTAGTTCCGTGTTAGTTTTGTGTTAATATTTTGCTAGTTTCGTGTTTGGTTCTTGCTAGTTTCATGCTAATTTATTGCTAGTTTCGTTTTAGTATTTTGTTTCCTGCTAAAAAAAATGGTTTGCGACTTCTAAAACCGTTGATCTGAATAAAAAGAAACTGGCTACAAACAATCTTCAAAACTTAATGTTCTTTAAAAAAAGGTCGTACATTCAAAGGTAAAGCAACCCTTCTGACAGAAATATTCTTCCTATATTTTACCATGTATGGAAAAAGCTCGAAAACTGCATCTTTCTGGGAAAAAGAAGTAGTTTGTGTTTTTATTTTGCTAGTTTCTTGCTAGTTTCATGGTAATGATTTTGCGAGTTTCGTGTTAGTTTTTTGCTAGTTTCGTGTTAGTTTTTAATTCGACGTGTCACACGTCAAATTAATGTGGTTGTGGCCAAAAAACGGGGGTAGCCGATTTACGTCAGCGATATCTCCTCAAAAACCAGACACATTTGTTCAATTCTGATCCGACGAAATTCAAGTACGCGGGTGGGTGAGTTGCAGTGCGCCAGCACACAAGGTATTATCCTGTAATTAATTTAGTTAGGCCGGTTTTAGTTCGCTAACCGCTAAAAAGGTCTCTGAGCGAAAAACCGTCGTCAAATAGTACACGATCAGTGGCTGACGTCAGCGCTTCCTCAGCGTAAAGGTGCGCGCACAACGCCCATCATACGAAAAATTGCGGCTGTAACTGCGCATTTCGGCAAGTCAGCTCTTCAACATTGCGGTCGGTTAGAGGCTATCGTGTACGTCCAGATGGCTCCCCTCCTGTGGCGCAGAACAACACAAAGTGAGTCATCACTTACCTTTGCGGTGATCTGGATGGTACACGTAATTTCTATGATTGAATCTGGAGGTACAATGAATGCGATGCTCGTATAAGACTTTTGCTGTTAATTACTGCGCCATCCTCGCTGTTTTTCGGGTGCGATATATTACAGTATTTTATTACGTGTATTTGTGGTGTTGTTTCCTATTGAACGAGTGAGCAATGCGAATGATATCCTGTTTTCACAGTGGCGGACTGGCCAGAGGGAGGGAAGGGCGGGATATTCCTAATGGCCTCTGACTTTCAGATTTTTTTAAAAATCCGTAACAGGAAGACTCACGTAAGTTTTATTGGTTCGACATTAGTTTTAACCACAGATTTAAAATTACAAATAATAACGATAACGATAATTATAAAACGCTAGTAAAACAAGTACTTTGTATTGAGTAGCCTAACAAAAATTGGCCATATGAAATTGCAGTGTTATATTCAATGTGGACTTTGTCACAATTTTCGTGTGAGTATTTTGACTTTTGTTAATACACCTAAAAAGTGTAAATAAATTTAAAGTAGTCAACCTCACGTACCCTCAACGCAATATGATTTCTCCTAACCACCCCCCCCCCCCCCACCAAATTACCTACTGAATTTATGAAACATGGTGTAAAAAATGTAAAAGTCTGATGAACAAGAACAACGGGTACGGGAAACTGTAAAACAACGAATATTTCAGTTTGTTTTTTTGTAAGTAAACCAATATCAGCGTCCGATGAAAACTTATCTGGTCAGTGATTGCATCGTCGCACACAAGATTCTGGCTCATTTGCCGTATCGTAGTAGCAAACGTTACGAGACAATTTTTTTTAAATATAATGTACAATATATAGTAGATATTCTTCAGTACACCATGCATTTAAATTTTTTAGTAGTGTCCTGTTGGTATGTCTGCCGTTCCAACTTCATACGTCAATTACAGATATTTTTTTTATTCTACCATACGACACGTCGAATTACTAATGCAGTGTTAGTGCATCTTGTTTCATGCTAAGATTTTGTTTCGCATTAGTTTCATGCTTAAAATTTGATAGTTTCGTGTTAGTTTCATGCTGGTTTCATACCAATATTATATTAGTTTCGTGTTAGTTTCTTGCTAGTTTCCTGGTAAAAAACGGTCCTAAAGTTATTCCTATGGGCTATTGTCCAAGAGCCCCCAGTGCCCTGAAGGCTTGTAATGGCTAAAAAATACAAACCATTGATCAGATTGAAAAGAAACTAGCTACAAACAATATTCAAAACTGAATGTCTTTTAAAAAACGTCGTACATTCGAAGGTAAAGCAATACTTCTGATCAAAATGTTCGTCCATTATGTTTTTGAAAAAGCCCGAAAACTGGTCCTTTCATGGGAAAAGAAGTAATTTGTGTTACAATTTGCTAGTTTCATGTTAGTTTCTTGCTAGTTCCATGCTAATGTTTTTGATAGTTTTTCTAGTTTATTGCTAGTTTCATGCTAATATTTTGCTAGTTTTGTACTAATTTTTTGCTAGTTTCATGCTGATATTTAGATAGAATGGTGTTAGTTTCTTGCTAGTTTAATGCAAAAAGACGGTTTATGAACTTCCAAACTGTTCCTCAGATTGAAACGAAACCGACTACAAACAATCTTCAAAAAAGTGAATGTTTATTTTTTTTTTAAAGGACTACATTCAAAGGTAAAGCAACAATTCAGACAAAAATATTCGTCCATTATGTAATTACAAAAACCAAAAACTGCTCCTTGTTTCACTACTTTGCTAGTTTCGCGTTAGTTTCTTGCTAGTTTCATGCTAATATTTAACACGAAACTAGCAAAAAGTTAAAACAAAACTTGCAAGTAACGAACACTGAACTAGGAACTTAGTTTCTTGCTTGTTTCATGCTGATATTTTGCTAATATTTCGATCTATAGTTTCGTGTTAGTTTCTTCATTCTTGCTAGTTTTGTGTTAATGTTTTGCTAGTTTCGACCTAGTTTCTGCTAATATTTAGCTAGAATAGTGTTAGTTTCTTGCTAGTTTTAAAACGGTTTATGAATTTCAAACTGTTCCTCAGACTGAAAAGAAACCGACTACAAACAATCTTCAAAACTGAATATTCATTAAAAGAGGTCGTACATTCCAAGGTTTAATCCTTCTTACCAATATATTCGTCCATTATGCAGTGAAAAAAGCCCGAAAACATCTTCTTTCGGCGGAAGAGAAGTAGTTTGTGTTACTATTTTGCTATCTTCGTGATTGTTTCTTGCTAGTTTCTTGCTAAAATATTGCTAGTTTCGTGGTAATACTTTGCTAGTTTCGTGTTAGTTTCTTGCTAGTTTTGCTAGTTTCATGCTAATATTTTTGATAGTTTCCTCTGGTTTCTTGTTAGTTTCATGCTAATTGTGTTATTATTTTGCTAGTTTTGTGTTAATGGTTTGCTAGTTTCGCGTTAGTTTTTTGCTAGTTTCGCGTTTTTGCTAGTTTTTGCTAGTTTTTGCTAGTTTTTGCTAGTTTCATGCTAATATTTTGCTAGTTTCGTACTAATTTTTTGCTAGTTTCATGCTGGTATTTAGATAGAATGGTATTAGTTTCTTGCTAGATTCTGGCAAAAAGACGGTTTATGACTTCCAAACCGTTCCTCAGATTGAAAAGAAACCGGCTACAAACAATCTTCAAAACTGAATGTTTTTTTTTTTTTAAAGTGTACATTCAAAGGTAAAGCAACAATTCTGACAAAAATATTAGTCCATTATGTAATTAGAAAAGCTCGAAAACTGCTCCTTATTTCACTACTTTGCTAGTTTCGCGTTAGTTTCTTGCTAGTTTCATGCTAATATTTAAGTTTCTAGTTTAGTGTTCGTTACTTGCAAGTTTCGTTTTAACTTTTTGCTAGTTTCGTGTTAGTTTCTTGCTTGTTTCATGCTGATATTTTGCTAATATTTTGCTCTATAGTTTCGTGTTAGTTTCTTCATTCTTGCTAGATTTGTGTTAATGTTTTGCTAGTTTCGTGCTAGTTTCTGCTAATATTTAGCTAGAATAGTGTTAGTTTCTTCCTAGTTTTAAAACGGTTTATGAATTCCAAACTGTTCCTCAGACTGAAAAGAAACCGGCTACAAACAATCTTCAAAACTGAATATTCATTAAAAGAGGTCGTACATTCCAAGGTAAAATAACCCTTCTTACCAAAATATTCGTCCATTATGCAGTGAAAAAAGCCCGAAAACATCTTCTTTTGGGGGAAAAGAAGTAGTTTGTGTTACTATTTTGCTATTTTCGTGATAGTTTCTTGCTGAAATATTGCTAGTTCATGCTAATAGTTTGCTAGTTTCGTGTTAGTTTCTTGCTAGTTTTGTGTTAAAGGTTTGCTAATTTCGTGTTACCTACTTGCTAGTTTCACGCTAATGTCGTGCTAGTTTCGTGATAGGTTCTTGCTAGGTTCCTGCTAAAAAAAAACTGTTTATAATTTCCGAACCACTGATCATATTGAAAAGAAACCGGCTACGAACAATCTTCATTACTAGCTGAATGTTCTTTAAAAAAGGTCGTAAATTCAAAGGTAAAGCAACACTTCTGACCAAAATATTGGTCTATTATGTAACCGAAAAAGCCCCAAAACTGCGCCTTTCGGGAGAAAAGAAGTAGTTTGTTTTACTATTTTGCTAGTTTCGTCTTAGTTTCATGCTTGCTTCATCCTAATAGTTTGCTAGTTTCGTGTTAGTTTCTTCTTTCTTGCTAGTTTTGTGTTAACATTTTGCTAGTTTCGTACTGGTTTCTTGCTAGTTTCGTGCTAATATTTAGCTAGAATGGTGTTAGTTTCTTACTATAGTTTCTTGCAATAAAAAAAAAAAAGGTTTATGAATTCCAAACCGTTTCATGCTAATGTTTTGCTAGTATCGTGTTAGTTTCTTGTTAGTTTCGTTTTAATATTTAGCTAGCTTCGTGTTAGCTTCGTGACGGCTTTCTTTATCCAGGTGTGAGATTCTTTATGTGCTTTTGTAAGGTATTTTAGTCTTACTACTTTTAAAATCAAAACTAGCGATAGGGGCCGCCAAGTTAATGGTTCGGCCCTTCAAATGTGACACCAGTGGCCCAAAATATTCACCAACTTAATTCCACGCCCAGCCAACTAGCAAGTCCGCTAGCTAGCCATTAGCAACGTTATTCGTTTAGAATGAGATTTCATAATGAAAACCAGTTTAAAGAACTGACACACGGCTTAGTTGACGTCAGGATGGAAGTTGCTATCGACTTTATTAACTTTTACCTTTTTTTTGGTACCTTATTGCTAATTTTGAGCAAGAATCCTGAAACGTGCCAAACGCTCTAGCTTAGCGACCTGCTATTGCGATGTCCTGTACTGAATGTTGAGGATTGTTGTATACAATGATTAATAATTAGCTACCGCAACTTGGCGCAATACTGTAGGGTATGTCTAGAACAGGCAGGTGGAAGTTAGAATAAAGCGGTACGGCTACGCAAAAAATATAAGGCATACATAAATTTAATGTGAAAACAGAGGTTATGAACAGTTACCAGATGAAGAAAATAATATCTGGAGAATTTTGGTCAAAATGTCTGTAAATTGCACACAAAAATTTGTGGGCATATAAAAATGAGAATTCCACCTTCCTCACATGACCTAATTTCTTTATCACTGCACAGTTATTAAAAAAAAAAGTTTTACCACTGATCTGTATACACAGAACATGGCATGTTTCTATTTGAAGCGCTTTAGGGTTGCATGAGAGAACCGCTTTCGTGTTTTTACTAGAGCACTTGAAGTTTGTGCGGCTGCCGGAAAGTAAAACTGGAGGCCGCGGAGGAAAAATTCAAAAAAATTCTGTAGATAATCATAAATTTGAGTAAAAAATCTTGTTGGAAAATTCGTGAATAGAGCACTTATCTGTGGATCTGGCTACACTGAATTTGAGTGACTAGCGGAGGAGATTGCTTGTAAATGTTGACTAGATTTTTCGTTTCACCGAAACCGATAGTGTTCGGTATTAGTTTATTTTACGCAACGTAATTCAACAATATTTTCATTTGAATCAGAAAGTGTGGAAATTTATTAAGTTTCATACCTGTGCTAATTTTTACTTGAATTTTATTCACGAACAGAAAAAACAAGATAATCAGGTTGCAATGTGCCTTATCAGGGTTTTCTTGCATCTGAAAAGTGGCTCGGCTGTAGCCGTATCAGCCGCACCACGTCCACCGTCACTGGCTCTAGAAGATACGCAAAACCAGAAGCAGTAGACTTGAAATAAATCGAACCGATGGGAATACTTTTATCTGAGCTAAAATTTTCCATAGCGCCAAATTTTCACTCAATTAGGGTGTGATTTGTTGGTATCAAGAAATGCTGCCTTGCTTGAAAAAATAAAAGTAAAAATTGTGCGTGTGTCTGTCGTTAGCAACTTCCGTAAACGGAAAAAAATATATATATGGCAAAAGAAAAATGGCTGAAAGACAACATTTCAGAGTTGGCTTGAATGAAAAAAAAAAACAATACAATGCAAGATGAGATTTCTGCTCCCGAGTAGCCCTGGTTATCAGATTACTGTAGGTCAGTTGCATTAGCCCCAAATTTCACCACGCAGGGAGCGAGTTGTAGTTACCATTTTCCAAACGCTAGTTCACATAGAATCAATGCGACTCCGTAATTTTTTCCTCTTCAATGGCTCCTGATAATAGTTTCTTACTGTCAGCTTGAAACAGATTTTTTTCTAGTCATGAATATAAGTTTTAAACAAATGAACCTAGAATGAATAGATTTGGCTATAGTTTCACCTCGAGTTTTACGAAAACTTTCTAATTCGGTTTGCCGTCCATGTTCTTCGGGTCGCCCTACTATCGCTCATTATTAACTGAGTAACTGTACAGTTTATAACATGGAAACGCAATTCGACTTTCACCTAGGACTTCATACGAAATACGCAAAAATCTACATAAA
>JAHWFP010114308.1:716-14826 GCA_023313725.1 Lithobius niger
ATTATTTAGTACTTACTGTGTTGGTACATACATGTCAAATATTTTCGTATACAACACTGTACAATTACATAGTAATAATTCAGAAATTTCGAGTTTTTGACCTATGTGACAATATCGGTCAATAAAATTTCGACTGTGTTACAATTCTGTTTTCTTAACTAGGTGTCGTGTCTTAAATTTTACCATGCGGCTCCTGTCTCTTAATTTTTATTGCACTGGGAGAATCAGGAGTATTAGCTTAAGAACTTATTCGATAATTCCGTAGTGGGCCTCGCGATTTCGGTCCACTTATTGAATTTGGAGTGTTCTGTTTTGTTTCGCATTGTCCGTCGTACTTTCGCGAGTCTCGCGGAACTGATTTCAGTGTTGTGAAGTCCTTGTAGTGTTGAGTTACTGAATCAGATGAAATGTTCATGAGCTCATGATGAATGGGTTCAGTTTTTTTTTTCTTGTAGCACTGCCTATCACTTACTGATCCGCTGATCGCTTATTGATAGGCTTATCACTTGTTGATGCACTTGTCATCTATTGATATTCTTATCACTTATTGATAACTTAATCCCTCATGGATTCGCTGATCACTTATTGATGCACATATCACTTATTGATCTACTTATCACTTATTGATAACTTAATCCCTCATGGATTTGCTGATCACTTATTGATGCACATATCACTTATTGATCTACTTATCACTTATTGATAACTTAATCCCTCATGGATTCGCTGATCACTTATTGATGCACATATCACTTATTGATCTACTTATCACTTATTGATAACTTAATCCCTCATGGATTTGCTGATCACTTATTGATCCACATGTCGCTCATCGATCTTCCTTCTATCTCTGAAACAATAGAAAAAATTTCGGGTGTAACTGTTTTGACTAATCTTTCACTGCTATATGTGTAATTATAACGACTCATGAATAATGCTCGTTGTTTTTCAAACCTTATCCTGCAATAAAATTTTCTTTATTAACTTGCATCGTGACTTATACACGTTTTTTTTTTTTGAAAGGAGAATTCCTTTAATTTAATTACGTTCGAAAAGTTGGGTTATTTCTCTTTTGCTTAGTTTGATGGGAAGGCTCATGACGCAATGTTTCCTAGAGGTGGGGAGGTTAGTTTTTAGTTAAAATTCGAGTCCTGAATTCGTTTGGCCCTGTAGTTATGGTTTCTAGTCTGTTACCAGCGTAATTAATTTTCGGAATGTTTACATTCTGCTAATTTTACGTTATTTTTAACTTTGTTTTGATTTTATTTTTCTAGCTTGCACCCGCGAGTCGACCTGGTGACCGATGAGGAGGAGGGGGTGGTCGAGGAGGGAGAGGAGATGGGGGAAGACGTCGTGGAGGTAGCCAACGACCTTCCGGACGTCTTTTTCATTGAAGAGATTATCGTTGTAGAGGATGACGATGATGTGATGCCCCCCGAAAACGTGATGATGGAGCCGCCCGATGAAATTCCCGAGCCCTATATCACTTATTTGCGCTCCGGCCACCCATGGCACCGAATTTAGGTGGCCTGTTTACTACCTTTACGTTTGCCGATGACGGCGTTTGTACGACTGTTTTGCCCTCATAAATTCCTTGTTTGTAATCTTGGTACTTCTTATTTTTAACTTAGTTAAAATGTTAGTGCTGTTCCGGATTTTCGTTGACGTGTCTGGCGAAAATCCGGGACTGTGATTTTTTCATTCGGTAAGGCTTATTTCTTGGGTAATTCCGACCTTTACGGATCTATGTCACCACGCTTACTCTAGGTAGCCGTGACTGCTATAGGCGGCTGTGGCTGATATAGGCTATTGTGGCCAGGGCTCCTAGATAGCCTTAGCGAAGTTATCTCGATTGATATTTTTTTTTTCGAGCTTGCGTTTGAGCGTGCAACGTCGACTGACTCCGATTACTCAATGCGATAGTAATACTTACGCTTGCCATCCGTACATAATTTTAGTTTGTACGGCTACTTAAGGGTACCAAGGTTAATCGTACGTAGTTTTCCGGGGTTATTTTTACGTTTTGGTGTACGATTTTCGCTGGTATTGTGAGGCTGATTAGGTAAGTTCTTTGTCCGCCATTTTCCGGGTTGGAATTTCGCATCGTGATGCTTTTGTTTACGTGCTTACAGCACTTGAACTGAACCATCAAGGTTATTCTATTTGCTGAATTCTTACTTAGTTATGTACATCTTGTTTTAACGCAATTATTAATTACTTAGACGTGAATGTCTTAGGTTAATTTCTTGACGCCTCCGTTTTATGTAGCGCTATGCCATGTGCTAGCCTTACTGACGTAACTTTGGATTTCTCGTCCTTAGCATGATTTACTTAAAATTATTACTTAATTCCTTCAAGTGTGCGCAATTCCAATTTGTATAATCGTCGGAACTGAACACAACATAATTCGTAAAACCGAAATTGCTGACTGATCGTTGATTTGGAACAGATGTGCGTCGCTCGTCCCGCACGCTTCACATTTATAAGTTTTCTTCTCGTCGGAACATAGTGGAAAGCTTATAATTTTACCTTCTTTTACCAATAAATGCTTAAAATGGTTCATGTTAACACCTAAAGTAACCTTACGGTAAGTTCGTAACTTATTTGCATTCTGCGAAGAAAATCTGAATATCTACGTAGCTGCGCCGGATCCTTCACATTTGTACGTTTCATTTTCATTGTCAAGGTAGGTTCGTGCCGAACTGCGACGATTATTTGCTGACGGCGGAATATTTACTGCTGCTGACAAGATGGATTTGCGTGCGTTATCGTTAACTATTTATTTGTCGGCTATTGCCAATTTGCTATGTTTTTCGGCAATTTACACTGTCAAGAATTTGTATTATTTATTCTCTATCCTATTAAGGGAATTGGTATTTGCTTATTACCGGTGTCGGCAACGTCACACTTAACACGTTTTCTCTCGCTTTGTGTAGCGACTGTCGTGCTAATTTTGACATTGCGATTTTCGTTTTCGGCAAATCGTGTGCGCTGATAGTTATGGCTATTTAATTGTTTGAATTCGCTAGCCTATTTTTGTGTGCTACGTTGTTTTAATCACCTGGCGGACGAATTTTCGTTGGTGAATCGAAATGCGCTTCTAAATGCTTGAATGCACTCTTCGCATTTGTACGGCATTTCTCCAGTATGAAACGGGGGAATTGGTTTAGCTACTCGTGGTCCTGTACTAATGCTTGATCGAAATTACGCTTACGCCTAATTTCTGGGGTATTAGTGCTGGAACGAGTCAGATAACCGTGGCTTGGGCGTAACTTACGTTTCTCTACCAATTCTTGTTCCTTAAGTCTTAAACGTTTTTGTAACGTCGCAGACGTGCGAGGTTCGGGTAGCTTACGTTTTCGCTTCCCTGCTCCGTCGGCTGGAGTGAGGGCTTGCTAGGGTTTAGCTGGATGAGGGGGGGTAAGCTTTTGCTGTGGGTGTAAACAAGGTGCGTCGATTTCTGCGGCGTGATCGGATGGGTCGAGGTGTAGTTTGGAAATCAAAGCACGGATTTCCTATTCGGATTCGTTCAATCCTCCATTCTGGATTTCAGCTAAATCCAGGTCGTCGGGCGTTGAGAAAGGCTGAATTGGATTTCTCGAACGCATGAAGTAAGGTCGACAATGGTTGACGTGTACTCTGACGATCTTGAAGGGGTCCAGGTAGTGCACTGCTCTCACGATGACTGGATTTATGAATTCTACTAATCTGTAGGGTCCAATCCACACTTTCTGAAGTTTACTGGAAATTTCTTCAATCTTCACGAAGGATTTGATTAATAAATAATCATCTGTCAAGAATCTGTAGGGGCGTGCTGTCTTGTTGTAGAAGTTTTGAAGGCGTTGAGTTGCGATAGCGCTTTGCTGGCGCACCACTTCAAACGCATTTAACAGTTTTGTCTCCAGCCTGACTACTGTATCGTCACTGTTGTAAATTTTCCTTGCAGGTTCAAAGATTAAGCTGCTGGGGATCCTGAATTCGACGCCGAAGTGAAGTAGGTGGGGTGACAACAACGTGGAGCTGTGGGGGGTAGAATTTAAGGCGATGCAGACTGCTTGTAGGTTGTCATCCCATGAGTGTGGATCGTCTGCTACTATCTTCCTTAAAACGGTTTGTACCGAGTTGTTGCAAATCTCTACGCCTCCTCCTGTCCAAGAAGCATAGGGGGTGAAGTTTATTTGCTTCACATTGAATAGGTTGCATAATTCTGCACTAACTTTAGAGCAAAATTCGCCTCCGAGGTCGGAGCGGAGCACCCTGGGGGGTGAGAATCGTGCGAAAAGCTTGGTGTATAGCTTCCTAGCTACAGTTTCGGCTCGTTTGTCGGGAATCCCAAAAGCAATGACGTAGCGACTGAAGTCATCTACGAGCGTCATCACGTAGGTGTTATTCTTGTGGGTGGTGTTTAGTTTTCCTATCAAATCCATAGACCAGCTCTCCCCTGGTCTCTGTAGCGGTTTGTAGGCTCTGAGTGTTGCTTTATATGGTTTGTTGGGACGATTATACTGCTGGCAGATGAGGCATGTCTTCACGTAGTAATCTATGTCTCTGATCATGGTGGGCCAATAGCAATGTAGCTGAATGAGCTTTAGGGTGCTCTTTGCTGCTCGGTGGCCGGCTGCGGGGGATGAGTGGTAGTCACGAATACAGAAGTTTACCAGGGCCTCTGGGATGCAGACTTGGGCTATATCTTCCAATTTTTTTTTTTCATCATTCATGGTCTTCCAAGTATTTTGTTTGAGTCCTGCACATTTGTAACAATATTTTAGCTTGCATTGTCCACATGTTACCCAATCTCCTTGGTTTCCCAGCTTCCCTTCACAATTTCCTTGACATCTGGACATTTCTTTATTTTTAGTTTTATTTCAGGTTACTTAGTTTTAGTCCGGTGTAACACTTTTTGAACTTTTTGCTAACTTTTTCATTTTCGAATGCAAAACGAACACACTCGAATTTTTCATGGCTACCCCATCTCAAGCCAATTTCAAACGGTTTTGCCTCAATTTCAGTAACTGTTTTTGCACTGTTTAGCACGATTTTGTCTTACCAAATTTTGTCACTTTCTTCTCTGTTGTCTTATAAGTCCATATATTCATTTACTGGCTTACTTCTTCTGTCTTTCCCTCTCAATACTTCAGTTGATTTGCTCGAGATTTGTGCTACGTCCACACGGCAGCCTGTAATCTGTATTATTATTATTATTATTACTAATAACTGGACTTTGCCTCATTTACTCTTGAGTCAAGAATGAATTAGTCAAAGTCCCACTTGGTGGGAAGTGGAACGTAACCAAATTTACTCCTGAGTCAAGAGTGAATCATTCAGAGTCCCACTTGTCGGGAGCCAAATTTACTCTACACTGAAGAATAAACTACAGAGTCTAACTTGCTACCAGGTGTTGAGAGAGTGACATGAGGCAGGGGCAGTTATACACCTTTCAGTCGACAATAAACCCCAGACTGAAACTTGCTAGCAACTTTTGGCAAAGCGACATGTCCAGCAGGGAGTTACACACAATTGAGTCCAGGACAAATGGCATAGTGGAACTTGCTAGCAACTTTCAACAAAGTGACATATCATGAAGGAAAGTAGTAGAGTTGCCATTTAATATTATTTGAAACCAGATGTGAAGAGCTGGAGACGTCACTGGTCGCTAATAATTATGAATGCTGAAATTGACCGAATGGCAGTCGATAGAAGTTTGCCAGCGAATGGACTTAGCCGAATTGACTCTTGAGTCAAGAATGAATTTGTCAAAGTCCCAATTGGTGGCAAGTGGAACTTAGCCAAATTTACTCTTGAATCAAGAGTGAATGGTGAAGGAGTCCCACTTGTTGGGAGGGGGAACATAGCCAAATTTACTTTTCACTGAAGAATAAATTACAGAGTCCAACTTGCTAGCATTCTTCCAGAAAGTAACATTTGCAGGGGACAGGTATACAGGTTTGACTCAAGGATAGACCTTCAAATCCAAGTTGCCAGCAAGTTTGCACACAGTAAGATATGCAGGGGGAACCTGTACAGTTGTCAGCAAAAGATACACCTCAAACTCCAACTTGCTAGCAATCTCCCACAAAATGACGTAGCATGGGGGAAGTCATCTAATCGTCAGTGAGGTATTAAAAAAAAATGTTATCTACCTTAACTGAGTTCCTCCTTGAGCTCACTGTTGAAATCTGAATTCCATCTGGAGTGAGTTTGCCTTTTTATAGGGAAAATATTACCCACAATGCATCCGAAGGGAAATCCCCTCTTGCATTCGTCTGATTGGACATGAGCTGGGGATTCCCCTTAGGATGCATTATGGGTAATATTTTCCATATAAAAGGGAGAACTTACTCCCCATGGAATTCTGATTTCAACAGTGAGTTCAAGGAGGAACTCAGTTAAGGAACTCAGTCTGTCCTCCTGTCCGGTGTTTTTCAATTCTTGCAGGAGGTACAGATGTATGACAAGATTTAGATTAGGGGTTTGAATAACATCTCTGTTATGTGTGGTGCAGTGGCAACCCGGACCACTGCACTGTGACTGAGGTTGGCGCTAATGACCAAGTTGTCGACGCGCCATTAAGCCTCAATCCCCCCCCCCCCTCAGTTAAGGTAGATAACATTATTTTAATACCTCACTGACGATTAGACGATTTCCCCCATGCTATGTCATTTTGTGGGAGATTGCTAGCCAGTTGGAGTTTGAGGTGTATCTTTTGCTGACAACTGTACAGGTTCCCCCTGCATATCTTACTGTATGCAAAATTGCTAGCAACTTGGATTTGAAGGTCCATCCTTGAGTCAAACCTGTATACCTGCCCCCTGCAAATGTTACTTTCTGGAAGAATGCTAATAAGTTGGACTCTGTAGTTTCCCCCTCCCAACAAGTGGGACTCTGATGAATTCACTCTTGACTCAAGAGTAAATTTGGCTAAGTTCCGCTTGCCGCCAATTCGGACTTAGGCAAATTTACTCCTTCAAGAGTAAATTTGGTTTAAGTCCACTACCGGCAAGTGTCATCAACTGTCACACGGTCAGTGGCAATATACAATACATAATGCATCATGATGTAGAAGTTATTTTCTTAGACTCTTGTAGTTGGGATGAGGAAATAACTAGGCCTACTCCTAATCTGGAGCCAGATTTGACTGAAAATACCAGTAAAAAAACCTACCAGAGGCTCGTGTGCGCCATCCAGAACAGTGGGGGGGAAAACTAAAAGAAAAAGACTAAGAAACTCGGGTAAAGAATACGAGTCAGTAGCAAAGACGGTAGTCATAGCAAAACAAATACATGACATAAACTGTCACTGTAAGCTTGACTGTAACACTAAGGTCTTGTTTCCTGAAAGAAATTTAATATTTCACACATTTTTCGCGACTGAAAACTGAGCAGCTTAAATTGGGTTTCTTAAAGGGTTGTTAAAACAATATGATGTAAAAAGGTGGGAAACTAGAGATCGATCTCACCGTTTTAATTCCCATCTCGTCCAAAAATAATACGACACGAAAGTATTACCTTAAAGTCAATGGCAATGATGGTACATTCAAAGTATCCAGTGGTTCTCTTAACAGAGCACTGCAAAAAATTATGAAAACTGGTTGTTGTAAGAATAGCCAAAAGGGAAGACACACACCTGCAAATAAGACATTTCCAGACTGAGTCGCATACCAAATCTTTCATAGAAAGATTTTCTGTTTATGAATTGCATTATACGTAAACACAACGTTAATAGGAAGTATTTTGATGACTCCTGTGAAACTGTATAACGAAGACTCAGAAATAATGGGTGTGCTTTGTCTGACTGGAAGTATGACGACGTCGTAACAAAGAATACAGCATTAGCTACACCACTTTGAAAAACATATGCAAGACGTGCAACTTGCTGTCGGTGGAGATTGATGTCAGTGTGAAAAGTGGTGATACTGCTAGAGAAAATGAGCTACATAAACTGCATCATCACAAAGAAGAAGCTACACAGAAGAATTCCAAACTGGATGTTGCAAAGGCTGCTGATGCCAATGCAACTGTGTTTTGCTATGACTTGCAGAAAAAAACTCCCTGTTCCCGTGCTGTCAACAGGACTAGTGCACTATAAATACTAGATGTGGGTTTACAACCTCGGCATACACACACAAGACTGGTTTCAAGGGATCCAGATCACCTGACGAAATTGCATCGGCTTACAGAAGCATCTAAATAGCCAGCCTACGTCATCCCATGTAATTGTATGCCAACATAATCGGTGGTCAAAACCGCAACATAAAAAATTGCGGTGTTTAGGCTCTCTATTATTGGTAGTTCTATGAACAATATTAGCTGGTTGACCAAAAATATTTCGTTAGTGATCATAGTTGATGTACCGTAGTAAAGACTTTGGTTATGTGAAAAAGGCAAAGCAGCACACTCCAGGGATATACTTGCTTGACAGTGAATTGATATAATTAAAGAGGCAAAATGCAATAACCCTTTTGTTGTTACAAAAATGGAACGAAATGATTCGATTGCTATAACTAAATTAGAGAAAGCCATTGTAAATCGAAAGACCGATATGGATGGCGAGGCAGTTGAATGGAAGATGATTCAGTAGTTGCAGTTCAGAGGACAGAGTCATGAGAAGAGCCACTTTAAGTGTAGACATTCTCAAGATATTGAGTTTCGCTGCATAGATGTGTCGAGCATATGAGGGAGCAGTTGTTGAAAGCAACATCATCCTTCGAGAGGTTTATATGCAAACAAAACATTGTACCCAAACAGCGCAATGATTTCAGTCCCAGAATTCAATGACCTGTCATTCATCCTGCCAATAATTCATGCATTTTATAAAAACCTTAAGAATGATACATCTGCAGAGGTTCGGGAGCAAATAGATCCTGAGGATGATCCTGCTGTCAATGTTACGTAAAGTTGCCATATTACATTGCTGCTGTCAATGATTTTGTTGTTTTTCATGTATTTTATACCTTTCGTGATTGTTCTAGCTCTTTCTTCTGTAGTTAATGCATCCCGTAAAATTGTGGTTAACTTTTGTATTTTAATATCAGTTCCTACGTGGTATGGGTAACTGCATTTTGTAATGTTATTCCAAATTTACCGTCCATTTTTTAAAGTTTGAATAATATTGTATATTGTATCCTTTCTTTTACACATTAAACTTGCTGCATATCAGAACACTAACTTTCTATAGTAGTTTCAGCAGCTTTTGTGCATTGGGCATTGTGATTTTTGTGCCATATTGCAAGTTTTGGAGCCATAATGGTCTATCCCATTTTAATTAGCTTAATTGCATACCCAAACGTGCTTTGTACTGAACATTTATGTGACTGTTTTAAACAAAGCAAAAATTAGTTATTTTGTCAAATTCAATAAACACAATGCGCGACGCATCCGATTTAACGAAAGTGGCGTCATCTGGTGGCCGGCAGTTGCGGACCTGGATGGGAGCATAAGCCATTCAGTTTATACTGGAAACGTGAACATGCTGATAAAATGTGACGCAAGAATATGTTTTATGTTAAGTTACAGTGTATCTCTGCAAAATTTAGGCTACGTCACTTAAAAAACCGAAGTTCCTTTGGTATTCAAATTTTAACACTACTCGTGTTTCCTGCCGTGCACTTCGGTTATGCTAGCCTACCAATATATAGAATCTCTGGAAGCTTATATTCTCCAACAGCATCGGCTGTAAACAAATGTGACAACGTCAACGTAAACGACAATGTTCAAATTAAATAATTCATACAATAAAAAATTTACTAGTTCAATCACTGTCGGTTCCTCAACCAAATTTATAACGCGTAATTTATTTCTCGAGCGCTGCGCCAGCCGGGTCGAGGCTATATAAGGGAAGCCATGTGGAAGTGAAGATTGTAACCCAAAAACTTGGCTGAGAAATTTTGTTCAGCTTGGAGCAAACCAAGAAGGCTATGGACCCCAGCGAGTGACACTATAGACTCACACATTTGCAATGCATGCAGAAGATCAGATGGCTTGACATGGACCGTTAAGACAGTTTTCAGGACAAGGTAAATATGTTAAAATTATGGTTTACGAAAAAATGCAACCCAAAAGTATTGCCGCATAGGTAAAACCTATTTGTCAACAGAGATAAAAAGTCAAAAAACACATTAAAAGATTCAAATGGTTGACTTGCAGCCAGCATCACGAGTCACATACTACTTCCACACTGCACCCTGAACACCGCCTTTGGTGTCAGGGCCCCGACTAGTAAACACAGGCAAAACCCAACACACTTCTTTCCGCACTCTGCGGCCAAGATTCGTTCTTTAGTTAATCTTTCTCTTGCTACAACCTTTTCAGCGCCCACGCTCTGCCCCTTTCCACACTGAAACACGGGGTGGGAGTCGACGTCGCAAGTCTTGACTTCGAGCAGGACTTGAAAGTCAGGGTCGGGCCTGGACCGGAGCCGGAATCCAGTGTGGAAAGTTCAGGCTCGGGCCCAGGGCGGGTTCGGACTTTTTCCTCAGTGTGGAAGGGGGGGGGGATGAGGCTTAATGGCGCGTCGACAGCTTGGTCATTAGCGCCAACCTCAGTCACAGTGCAGTGGTCCGGGTTGCCACTGCACCACACATTACAGAGATATTATGCAAGGGAAGGGGAAGGGGCATTAGGCAGCAGCCATCATAGCATCCTAGGAACAACAAGTTGAGGGGGAGGGAGAGATGGAAAGGGGAGGGGAAACACAAAAGGAAAAGTCCAGAAAGCCTGGGGGAGGGAGGGGCACGCAACAAGCACAGCCTGGCGGACGGGAGAAAAGAAAGGGAAGGTAACAAATGGCCGAAAAACCCAAAAAAAGACACACAAATCCAGGAAGAAAAATGGGATAAAGGGTGGAGAGGAAGTGAGAGGAAAATTCTATTATCGATCAAGTGGCAGCCCTGATGTTCAGTCATTACAATGGGCACTTAAGTCCATGCAGTGGTATGCTTCTTGTTAATACAGTGCTTGGCGAATGCTCTTCTTTTTTTGCTGATTGTTCTGGATAGCACTATAGTGTTCTGCTCGAGGGGCAATAGCGGCTCGAGATGATTCTCCTACATAGACACCACTACAGCTTTCTTGGTGGTCCCCTGCACAGGAGTCTCTCGTGAGGACCTTGATCTCATAGGCTGCATGTAGGTTCTTGTCTCCTGTTTCTCTCCAGTTGGCTTCTGTTCAGGGTAGGACCAATACAAGTAGTTAAAGTACCAGTACTCTACAAAGTACAAAGGTTTTGACCAATATTCAAAACTAAGTCATAACGTTAGGCTTCAGTCCAAATTCGGTCTGTCCCAAGACGGGGAAAAGCTAGCAGGTCTCGTGGCCGGCAAAGATACAGAATCACATTCGGTGTAGTCTGTTAAATGGTTACACGAAGGGACTACCATGCCATAGTCAACCTCTGGTTAGCTGCTTCTCGATTGCAGTATTACAAACAAAAGTTTAGTGTCTTATACCATGTTTGTTACCATCATGCTTCCACCACATGACGACTTGTACCTATATCTCGACTGTATGTAGAGGTTGCAAGCAATAACTCCCATACTATTTGTATTACAAGTTTTAATTTTTTGTTTCAGCATTAGAGAAGAAGAATGATCTGGCAAAGACGGTATACTTTAATCTTACGAATAAATGCGATTCAGCCTTTGAAGAGCATGAAACGACGAGAACTCCTCGAAAATTATAAAAGATGTCCACGTTCATATAACAAGTTGGCTCAAGACCACTGGGGTGGTACGATCTCGGCAAATAAGTTTACTTACTGAAGGAGAAACTGAATATGAACAGCTAAAGAAGCTGAGCCTTGACGAACTGAAAAATGAAATGGCAAGACGAAACATCAAAACCAAAGCAAGAAGAAAGAAACAATGGCTGAATATTATGAGAGACAAAATATTTAATGATCGTTTATCGACAAATTGGTCATTAGCGCCAACCTCAGTCACAGTGCAGTGGTGAAGTCTTGGGTATTAGTTTAAAAATGTTTAAAGAAAACATTGCTTACTTCTTGATTCAAAAGCTTAAAGATAGAAATAATATTACAAGTATTAAACCTTTACAAAATGGCGCTGCACTTTTATTAGTCAATGGCCCAAACAGTGAAATTTAGCTTATTGGTACCAGAAAAGTGGCAAAATTGAACCTATACCACACGATACATCATATAATATTTAACAACTCTTGGTGTGATAACCTTCGTTACGGAGCAGCTTAATGGATCAAAAGGTAAAAAAATACAGAATTTTTGACATTCTGACTGATTATTCAATAACCGTTATTGCTACAAAAGAATGGTTGAGATAAAAGTTGTATGCAATAATACAATCTAGCATGTTGGTCGTAAACTTTTTTTCTATATTCCGTACAGGTTGGAGGAAAATGGTAACCAAAATGCATCAAAACTAGTCGCTTTTGCCATTTTGGACTGTTATTAACTAACCGTTATAGCTACGAAAAAACGGTTGAGATGGTTGTTTGCAATAACGTAATTTAGATGTTAGTCCTAAATATTTTTTCCATTGGAGGAGTATGGTGATTTTGGGCAAGTTTCGGCCTTATCTGGCTTATTTAATGCCTATAGATATCTTAATTTGACGAAGTCCAACCTTCAGTTGCTGTTGCGTCGTTTCAATTCAAGAGGATGAGTTCAATAATTTGATTCACTTGAAAGATTAGAGTGTCTCCCTCCATCAAGGGTAATTGAAATAGTCCACACCACTGTTCGGGTAGTCACAACAGCAGCTCAAAGTGAAAAATTAGCGCAAAATCGAATGGTGCATGTGATACCAGCCCCTGGTAAAATGGGCGTACCTCGTTCCCATAGACTCTTTCTATTACCCTTACTGCCAAGAAAGCATTCCAGCCTTTTGAATGAACCTAATTGGAGTCGTCCACCAAAATTAGAAACGTCTCAACAGCAGCTGAAAGTCGAAAAATGAGCAAAAAAATAGAATGGTGCATTTGATACCAGCCCATACTATGATGGGCATAGCTCGGTACCTAACAGTGGTAGATTCTTTCAGTTATTTATGATGCAAAAAAGACATTTCTACACTTCTAATGAATCAAATTGAGTCATCCACATGAATCGGAAACGACACAACTGTAGTTTATATTTGTAGGTTAATAAATTGAGATACCTATTGGCAATTATGGTCAAAATGACCCAAATTGACCCACTTTCTCGAAACCACAAGAGTATGAAAAAAAGGAATGGATAATACATTGAAGATTACAACATTGCAAACAACTTTTATTTGAACCTTTTTTGGTAGCAATGACGCTTTTTGAATGACGGACCAAAATGGGAAAAAAATTGTAAATTTTGATTTTTTTGACTCCCAATTTGACCCATTCAGCTGCTCTGTACCAAAGGTTACCGCACTAAAATTTTACAGGATGTGTCGTGGGTATTGGTAATATTTTGCCACCTTGATTGGTACCGAATGTCTAGCCCATGGTCCTGAAATACGGAATACTAATGTTTTCTCCCAGGGATGCGCCGAATACCTAATACGAGGCTGCATACTGCCGAATACCAAATTCTCTGCCACCTCATAAAATGAGAGATTCTCTCCCTGCACGCTGTGTAGCCTAATTATGTAAACTTGTCATGACATTGCAAAAAAAAAATCAAGACTACTCCATGATGAATTGGGGCAATGATTTATTATGATTTATCATGAATGGTAGTAATGATTTATCATATCAAAAACCAATACTGGCCAAAAGAGGCTGCCAAGTTCCAAAAGGTTCGGCCCTTCAAAGGAGTGAGATCATGATACATCATAATAAAATCATGACAAGTCATTGCACCAATTCATCATTGGAATAGTCAGTATTTTTTTTTATTGCATTGTCATGACAATTTTCCATAAGGAAAGCTCTCAAATTGTGCCCAATTTACGAGGTGATAACGTTTCATGTGGCTTGTATTAATCTTGTATGGTTGCAAGTATGTAGTGCCCGTCTTGTCACAGTTGTAGGTTCCCTGGGTGAGCATATGAGTGGGGGGGGGGGGGGGGGGAAAAAAAAAGCCCCTTTCCCCCCCCACCCGCTTAATACCTTGGTTTTAATTTATTGGCTAGTTGTCTATTATTAAAATTATACAATTTGTAAAT
>JAHWFP010114317.1:0-15098 GCA_023313725.1 Lithobius niger
GATTTTATTTTTTATTTACAGAAAATAATCAGGCAGAATAAAGGTACTTTTTTTTCCAGCAGCAAAAACTAACAGCAAAATCCTTTACACTCCTTCAAACTTATTTTATTATCACCTTTAAAAACTATATAAACTTTCAGTATCATTCAATAAAATTTGAGAATATAGGCTACTAATGCATGTTCTTGCAGCAGTACGTATACAGGGTATATTGCAGCTGGTGGACCACAACTATAAGCTTGAAACCATCTTTCTTAGAGTTGGAGAGAAAATGCCGGAAAAAATCCAGAATAAGGGATGATTGGTAAAGAATGTTATAAATTACTAATTTATAGAACTTCTCATCCACCCTTTCCTACATAATCTCTTTTTATTGTATTGACTTTCCTACACAGTACTGACTACCATATTGACTGATGTATAAGACACACTCACAGACAAACCGCACCCACAAATAAGACCATACATTTAGAAAATGAAATTAAAGGAAAATGAGCATACAAACTTCATATTTTCTTTACAAAATCCTTAAAACTTCTTGATCTTTTTCAAATTTACAGAGATGTGAAACTTTGGAAATTTGTTAATTCATTGGCAAGCGCTTACAGTATTAAAATTACAACTAATCAACAAAACTCGGAATCAAGAATTTTCTCCCAACTGAAGTCCACTACTGTCTGTACTAATGCAAAGTTGCTTTTCATAAATAATTTTCTGAACATCTTTAGCTTTGCACCGTTGAAAAGTTTGCAAAAAGAAAAACCTAAAAAGAATGGTGTAGCCAAAATTTGTCAATACTTTGAAAAATACATAAATGTCTATGTTAGATTGCAAAAGAAAACTTTTGAAAAAAAAAAAGGCAATTTATACAGTACACTCAAATAATGTAGTATTTTACACATTCTCCCATTGTTTTAGTCTTAGCCTGCTTTTTCTCTTCGCAGACCTTCAAAGTACGCTTTACATATTTAAGTTTTTTGTTCTTGGATGCTTCCTTCGAAACATTATTTAATACATGTGTTAGTCTCATCCTTAAATACTGTGTAATTAGTAATGGTACATAATCTTCAGCATGGCACTTGCTGCAAAACATTGCAAACCACGACAAAACTGGCGACGTGCAGTCCACCATAGTCATAAAGAAATTGGGTGAAAATTTCTCTGGTTGCAGACTGTTCTCTATTTGTTCGTCGACAGCCTTTAAACATTCGAAAACTGGTCGTACCAACACGTCGGTCTCTGCAAATAAAAAAAAAAAAGACAAAAAAGCACATTAGCTACGAGAACTAATAATAGGTCAGGCTGTACAATTTATGTTGCTGCAAATTTTCGATAATCATTTAAACACTAGTTGTTATGTGTTCAAACGCCGACTATCTTCATCAGGCTTCCTGCGTTCTGGACAGTCTACTGCTTCGGATCGGAAGTTGTTCAAAAAACAAACAACGACCGAGCCGAAGCAGTATGAGTGTCCAGAACGCAGGAAGCCTGATGAAGATGTCGGCATTTGAACACATAACAAGTAGTGTTTAAATGACTATCGAAAATTTCCAGCAACATAAATTGTTTGTGAGTCAATATTGAAGATCGAGTATTTTCTCAAATCATGAACTGTTTATATCTCAAAAATAAACAACAGCTGCGTTTAGGTTTACTTATTTTTACCATAAGAGTCAACAAAACCGACTAGGCATTTTTAACCAAGGTCAAAGGAAAAAAAGTTTTGTTGCCTGAAATTAAAGTAGGGTTTACACATATTTTTTAGATAAATAGCCTGCACATACTTTTTTAAAACAAGCCCAATTGAACGCCATTTTTAAGTTCCATATCTTAGTTTCCGTACAGTAGCACAATTTTGCTAACCGAAATACGTAACTACTACAGATAACTAAGAGGATTACCCGTAAACGCTACAGTAATGCAAAATAAGTTTAAAAAAAAAAGATGGACCGGCGTAAAAAGTAGGATCAGTCGGGTTACAGCAACCAAAGGCCTAACTTCCAACCACTAAAGTTCACTTACTGAATTCTTTTAATTCCAACAAACGAGATGGTACATTTTGTTGGTCGTCCTTGGTGATGATACGCAAGCAGTCTTCGCACGCAATCGATTTTTTTAACTTGCTTCAAAGAATAACCAGCCATGTAGTATGTTACAAAGTCCTTGTCCTCAAGCGACGTATCTCTGCTGTAACTGTGTTCAGTTCTTGGGCAAACTCTTGCTCAATGCCATAATCTCCCGAGAATATAGTTCTGGTAACAATTTCCTGGTGAATTTCTTTTAAGTTTTGCATTGCTGTTGCTTTTTTGGTTTTTAAATCGTCACGCAGCTGCTTAACTAAGACTTCAGAGTAGTCATCAACTGCCTTTTCGTCTGCAGGCTTATCCTCTGTTGTTTCCCTGACATTACTCTTCTTGGACAAGACCTGGCTTAATAGCCCACTGATTGCCTTAATGGCATTGATATCGGCAAACTGATGGACATCTGGATGATATTAGGACTACAACCCCTAACAGCACTGAAGCGAAGCTCCACAGCATCCTGGTTCATTTTTGCTGTTAATACATATTCAAGCTTATATTGTCAAAGTAAGAATAGACAAACATCATGGCAGATTTGATAGTCAGTTTTAAGCTGTTCATAGTTGTTGTTGACGCAAAGCACGACTTCACACTGGTTGTAAAAACACGATAGGATTTTATCAATACATCCAGCAAGGTTCCTCTGTCTCGCACAGCATTCTCGGGATTTGTGGCGTTCAATGCATCAAATAAGTCGTTCATAAAACGAAGAAAGAGCTCGGTTTGTTCAGAGCCTACCACTTGGGGATCACCCCTTTCTCTGTAAAACTTAATTCCATTTGCAACAGAATTACTAAAAATTTGTGCAGCCAAATTCACCTTCATTTTTTAGTAATTTCCTCGAACAACCATATGTTCGGGTGTAAGTTTTGGGCAAACCTTGTGTTCTGGGTGCTGCAAATCAAGGCCGTAAAGATGTCGAACAAAGAGAAAACTAACCTTTCTGCCCAGATAAAAATGTTCCACGTTCTCTTTGATAAAACGATTTCTTAAACACTTCAGCAAATGTGGTGGGTCTTGAAGTAAATAAATGCTCCGGCTGTCATTAAATTCACTTTTTATGAAATTCTGCACAAAACCTCTTTCAATTTTTACACCCATCATCTTGTACGCATTGACATTTGGTGCAGGACTATCACTAACAATAGTTAAAACCTCTCCACCGATTTCCTCAACAGCTTTGGTTACTTCATTGACTTTTTTTTTTAATTTCCGTTCCCACCTAATGATGGATAATTTGTAATGGTGTAAGAGCCATTACCAGTAAACGAATCTGCAATAACCACCATAGATCTGTTTTGCAGTCTGTCTTTAAGGGGCTTCCCCTTTTTTGAACGATTGTCGTCGCCTTCAACAGCAAAAGAAGAGCTTGGTCCACCCAAACGTACACTGTTGTTGAGGTATACTTCATCAAATTTGAGTGCAAAAAAAACGCTGTCGTCTTGGCTGTTCGCTTAACTGATTTTTCATTAGCTTGAAAGAATCGTGGTTTAAGCCAGTCTTTGAAGTTGAAGCACTACGCAACTTCTGCACTCTACGCATTGAAGACAACACCTGCAAACTGTTTGCTCGTACATACTAGCATACTTTACAAGACAGCAGCATTGCTTCCAATAAATGTCTTGCTTTATATCGCATGCCACAGTTTTTCTTCACATTAGCCTTTTGTGAAAGGGCATTGGCGAACAATCGCTCCCATGCGTTTAAGTTAGAATATGGAATGAATATTCCATATCTCGCCTTTTTATTTTTTTTTGCAATGCTGGTTTGCAGCCGCAAGCAGTTCTTCATCCACTTATGATAAAGTTTTTTGTACTTGTCCTCCTTAGGCTGACCATTAGTTTGGGTACCTTTACTTATGAAGGGTGGTATTTCCGACAGTTCAGGAGGCGTGTCCCATTCTGTGGGGCCTTCACATGGCGATTCACAATGCAAGCGCTTTCTCAGTGGTTCACGTGGCTCTTTCTTTTTCCACAGCCGTACCGGAATGCTACGCACAGTACAAAATACACACGGATGGGCATCTTTAACAAGCTTCCATTTTGTGTATTGACTTGTATACGTTGTCCCATCATTAAGCACTAACTTTGTTTCTTTAATGAGCATGGCGTCCCTGAAATGTTCATGACACACCTTCGAAGTGGGTTTCAAACTCCTGTATTGTCGGAAGCACATTTTTTCCCATTTTTTGAACTTATCTGGATTGCCCTTTGGTGGTCCAAAAAAGTACCACTTCTTTCCTTCATTTTGCTTTGATTTATAGCCACTGGTGCAGCGATAAACAAAGCATGTATCTGGCATGTTTTAACAGGAAACCTGAAATAAAAAGAAAAAAAAGTTATTTTATTTTAATCTCAAACTAGGCGTCCAACAGGTATGTACTGACTGTAATTTTGATAAAACAGTATGGGTCACAGCCTCGCAAAATGACACAAAAGTTAAGGAAAAAAATCCACAGAAAAATCCAAGAACATGTAGATTAGATTTAGTTGGGGTAGTTGTCATGGCTTAAATGGCATCCCCCCCCCTCCCCCCCCACACACACACACACACACACACACACTGGTGACAGGGCTGAACATATTTGGAGGGGGGATGGAGGAAATTATGGGCCTAAGTCGGAAATATCAGGAGGCAGGATGATACACATAGAATGGGATCGGCAAATGGAAAATAGTTCCCCCCTCCCCCCAAAGAAAGTCTGCAAATTCGTCTTTGATTTCATGTGAGGAACAAAATATTTTGGTTTTTAGTTTCAGAGGCCAGCTAATGAGTTTCATATGGGTGGCATTGGCTAATTTTTAAATCTGTTCTGTGGCATTTATAATACAGTAAGTTAGCCGTGATGCCTGAAAAATTAGAGTAAATTTGACAAAAAACTAAACATTTTTGTTTTTGACTTCAATATTATCTTTTTTTAGACAGTTTTTGATGAAATTGGTTCTCCTTGGACTTTCCTTTGTTGCTTTCCTCGCCCACATTTAATTCAATTAGTTACCAAGTTTTATTCATTGGATGACGTCCAGGGCAAAAAAAAAAAGTATCTTGTATTACGGGAGATTATCACTCAAAAGCAAGATGCGGGTGGGCGGTTTTTATTTTTATTTTTTATACCAAAATTACAGGCGAGAAAAAAAAACGTTTGCTAAGTTGACGTACAATTTTATCTAGGCTTACATTTTCCCTTTCTGTTCAAATCAAGCTCTTTTTTTTCTGATTTGCTTCGCCAATCATGATGTGCCCTGTTTGTTTTGAAAGGGAAGCGATGTAATAAAAAAAAATTTACGCGCACGATTTTTGGAGATGCGGGCACTCCTGTAACGCAAAGTTTTCTGTTTTTTTGCCCTGTATGCAGGGTGATTAAAAAAAAGTTAACAAAAAAAAATTAAAGTTAAAAAAAAATGGGGACCAAGTTTCAGGAGCCAAAATCCATTCTTAAATCCGAAAAGGTGGCTCCTATTTTTCGTATTTTCTGTTTTTAACTTTAAAAACAACTTTCGTGTAAATTATTTTTTTAATCACCCGGTGTATTGTCAGGTATAATACGTATTACAAATGTATACCTTTTTTTCCGTTTTGTTATGATAGAACTCGATTGCACTCCACAGCAACAGGTAGGTGGTGGTTGTAGCTTGAGTACTACTTGGAGAGAGACATCGCCTATACATTTAATTATTTCGAATTAGTATGAAGTTTTTTCTTTCCATTACACGTTATGTATTGTCAAGAATAATATATTATATTATAACTATTTACCTTTTCTTCCGTTTTGTGATGGTGAAAATGCAGTTAATGATCGCAACCGAGAGGAAAATACAGCACTACTCACAGAGAAACATCAATAAAGTCGCATGATATTGGCCGCCATTTTGAAAGACAGCAGAAGCTACAAGCGACGCTCCCCTGCTTGATATTGAACAGTACAATGCATGATGGGTACTTTTCCGTAAAAATAAAAGTAACAAATTTTGTTTTAAACTTACTTAAAAATTTAAAAAAAACTGAATCTTTTGTGTTAATAATTAATAAATTTCAAAATATTTTATTTATATTTGTATACATAAATAAAATTTTAAAAATTCCGGAGATAAAGATTTTCAGGAATGTTAGCTTCACTACGCATTAGGCGTAGATCCTGACCGCAACAATCCTTTGTAACTATCTTGTTTTAAACCATTGAATTTTTTATTATTAAACTGGATATGTTTGTGTCATTAAATTACAAATATTAAATTCATATATATTTTCATACATAAATTTAATATGATTTTATAAAATATATATTTAAAAAATGTACTGTTAGTGAAGAAATCTAGAAAGCCTATCAAAGTAAAAAAAAAAAACCCATTTGATGCTTTGCTTCATAATTACATAGTTATAATATATATTTTTTTTCTGTATTGCTTTATTTGTAATGTCAAATACATAAAAATATAAGTATATTCCATGTAGCCTAATACGAATTGTCTGTAGGATGCTCTAATTAAAATTAATAATTTTTTTCATTAATACTATTACGCCTTTATAAAACTTTTAAGGTTCATTAACAAACCTTTGGGCCTAACAAAGAAGTTCAACTCAACATTGTTGTCATCTGAATATTTCTTTGAACGGTAAGTGTAATGAAGGAATAAAGGAAGCTACAGATAAACTCATTTCAATTTGTTTATTCCTACTGCTTTCTTCAGTATCGAGAAAGTATCGCGATACCGATATTCAGATTAATAAAGTATTGGTATCAGTATCGAATTGAAAAACCTGGTATTGCACACCCCTGTTACTTACAAGTTGGTTTCAAATTTCGATATTAACAATTAAAACAACCGAAATCTTGAAACAAGAGCTGCAAATATTCATGAAGTATTACAAAAATTGCATGGGTAAATTACTATTTTCAACTCGATTTTCATGTGATTTGTATCACTGCAGCATTGAGTAGGTGAATGTTTCGGCTTATTGAGAAATGGGCCTTTTTTTTGTTTTTGCATGCAAAAAAACTCCTGTATAACCTGCACTCTCGTATAACCCGCAGGCCCGATTTTTTAAAAAAAAGTCGTATAACCCACGGGTTAAACGCTTGAAATTACGGTATATATGTATGTCAAGTTCGAACTCGTATATTTTTGTGCACCAAACCAGCTCTGTTACATAAGTTAAGGCAAATAGAAACAAAATGGCATATGCAATCATTTCCAAAACAGATAACCAAACACAAAATCTAAATTCAGCAGATAACCAAACACAAAATCTAAATTCAGTTCAGTATTTCTGGCTCTGCCAAACACACTAATAACAAATAGTAGCAATATACCAGTTGTTTGAAAATAAAATATTCCAAACACATTTTTTTAAATATTGCCCTTTGCAGAAATGGGCCAGTTCAAATGTTTTTAAGCCACGTAACTTGCATATGACTGTTTAATTTCATATGGGAGTTCTGCAAGACTGTCGCTAAATAATCCCCCCGACTAGCCAAACACAATGCATTTGCAACCACAACCCTTCTTTTCATCTGAAATTTAAACAACTTTTCAAACATTGTGTGTGGGAATAAAGGACATCAACCTTTTAACTTGAAAAAAAGAACCATCCTACTTTGAATGTTCAAAAAATTCCAGAAGACAAATTCACACTAAAATTCAAGACAAACAAATCCTACCGAATTTGCGAATTTTCGAGAAGCCGCTACAAGGCCCCTCAAACCCTTCAATCCAGCATCTCATCTGCAGAGAACTGAGCGAGCGCCTTGCAAAAACGTGGCATAGTGAGTCAAGTTGTAGTTCGTCTGCTATTTCCACAACGATCGATGCACGTCGGGCATTGTAAATAATGTAAATCTTGTAAATAAGTTTCTTGTGGTAGCCTCAAGTATGCAGGCGGACTATTTTTACCATCTTTAGTCAAGCAGCCTGTCGAAAATTCGCAAATTCGGCAGGATTTGTTTATTTTGAATTTGAGCGCGAGTTTGTCTTCTGCAACCTTTTATTATTCTGCTCAAAGTAGCCATCCCCAAATTGTACTCTATTACCACCTTATAAATGTCAGAAAAGTAGCTCTGTAGTGCTAAATTACAGCCAATTTATATTATACCACAGACTAATCCGGCTACCTACTAAAATAGTTTTTGAAATGCAGTGTTGAATGTTGACAGCAAAATATTACATAGCTTACAAAGGTTTCATCCCAAGCAAATGTGGAAGTCCTGTAGATGCAAGTTTCATATTAACAAATGTGCTATCAATTGTAAATTTATATCGTCCGAAAATACTGGCAACCGGCGATTACAGTGGTAATATTCTGAATTATAAAAGGGAAAATCACACATTACCACAAAAGAACTATGATTTTAAAAACCACCATCTTCTTCAATCTTCGCACAATTTCATACATAAGACACTCACAGTCTTGCTAATTTTCGACAGCAATGCTACTGTCATCATCAGGCACTTCAAAGGAAAAATTAGGATCCTGGTCACATTCTTGCTGTCTGCCAGAATTTGAATTTGGCAGAACACGTAGCCTCCTGTATTTACAAGGTAGTGGACCATTCATGCTGTCTTTAGAAGGTAGTGGGTCCTTCCTGCTGCTACTAGCTCTCCAACACCGCGATAACTGCTCACTCAAGTTCCTCCCTACAAGGTGTCTCACATTTGGGTAAGAAGGGCCCTGAATATTCATAAGTTGGAATCCATTCTGCTCATGGTGTTGTATAGCAATGGATTCCAGGCACCTTAGATGGCTGTCGCGTGCAGAGTTTGAGCGGATGAGCGTCGTGGCTTTCTCCCAGTCAATCTCGTGCTCAGTGGCAGCACAGTGAAGCGCAATGCCATTATCCTGCACTCCTCTCCTGACATTGTCCATATGCTGTCCCAGTCTTGTTCTCACGCCTTTCCTCGTCTTTCCGACATACACTGCACTGCATCCCTTGCACGGTACTCTGTACACACCTTCCTTAGTACCGGTCACATTTCCCATCAAAGCATCATTCTTTGTCTTGAGTCACCCGTTCTAATCCCGGCCCCATCGTATAGTGCCGTAAAAAAATTGGGGTCCAGAGATTTTTGTTTTTGATTTGTGTTCTTGCATCATAATAGAAGTAATTTAGCTTGGGTAGACATTTCTAATCCACGGCGAAATTTACCGGACGCCATTTTCCAAAATGGCGGATGTGTTGCACTAATGTTCTTATATTCCAGGAACCGTACTACGTACAAAGTTACTTTTGGTGTCCAAACATAGGTATTTCGGGTCAAGGAATCCAACCGAGTCAGAAAATAATTCATCAGAGCAACTCTTCCGCCATTTTCCAAAATGGCGGCTATAATGATGTGTTGTAGTCATCACATTGGTTAATAATTTAATATTATTTTGATTACAGGTTTACCACTGACTAAAAATCGTAAAAAAATTAGCGAAGCTGCTGGCAGCAGAGGATCTTTACCTCCTGATGGTGTGTTACTAACAACAAAAGCAGACGGTCCCTTCAATAAAGAAAAATGTATAATATGCCAAAGTAATACGAAAGAAAAGCTAACATCAACTGAAGCTGGACAGAAGAGAGTTCGAGATGCTGCAGATATAAGGCACGACGAAGTTTACAAAAGACTGAAAATGATGGCTGTGGACGAGCAAATGTTTTACCATTGTAATAATGACTTTTACAAGTCATCCACAATGGCAAAAAGCCTGGAGAAAATTCGTGAAAAAGTAGCAGAAACCACTGAATCACATCAAGAATCAGAATCTTCCCAGAGAACGAAGAGCACGGAGCCCGAAACCCAACTACTGCGAAGATCGATGGCTCCCCCTCGTCCACCTCCATCAACTAATAAGAAACCGGAAGATCTTCAATGTATAATCTGTGGTACATGCAGAATGAGGGCTAAAGGGGCTGATGAAAGAACAAAGTACAGAGTATGTTAGTCTAAAAGGGCCAACATGTTTTTATCTGCAGCCAGTTTCTTCAAAGATGAAGTTTTCACCCGAGTAGCGGATCTAAACAGTGAAGTGAAAATATTTGCAGCAGATTTGTATGCCCACCCAAACTGAATGCGTGTGTACATTCGTAAATACAGAGGCGTAACTTCAAAATTGGGGCCCGGAGGCGACAGTGAAGTGGAGCCCCCCCCCCCCACTTCATGAAAAAAAAATTAAGGTATTGCCACACAAGGTAAGAGCCCAGTGCAAGGGCCCTTTCACTTAAAAACTACAGCATGCAGTTTTGCCACACAAGGGAGAAAGAGCCCACTAGAGGCCTCCACCCCCTTTCATAAAAAATTGTGTTTGCAACACAAGGTGAGAGCCCAGTGGAGGCCGCCTTCCTTCATAAAAAGAAAATTGCAGTTTTTGCCATACAAGGCCGAGAGCCCAGTGGGACACCGTCATAAAAAAAAGAAATGCAGTTTTGCCACACAAGGCACCCAGTGGAGGCTACCCCTTTCCCCTTCATAAAAAATTCAGTTTTTGCCACACAAGGCGAGAGCCGTGGAATCCCTTCATAAAAAATAGCAGTTTTTGCCACATAAGGTGAGAGCCCAGTGGGGGGACCCCCCCCCCCCCCTTTTTAAAAATAAAATAATTAAGTTTTTACAACACATGATACCTTTTTTATATACACTTAATATAATTATTATTATTGTATTATTAATCTTTTTTCACGAAACTATAGCAATAACTTACTTTCTAATATTTTGAAGTTACAAACAAATTTTAAATTAGAGCCAGTGAGGGGGCCCCCAAAGTCGGTGGGCCCGGAGGCGGCTGCCTCCTCTGCCTCATTGTAGTTACGCCACTGCGTAAATATGAACGTGCAATGAGCTCCCAGCAGAAGCAAACCCACCAGCCTTCAGTGAAGTTTTTACTGTTTAAAAAGACAAATGAAGTTTTAGAGCCGCTATTGAGTGCTGGCTATGGGTTCACACTCAGTGAGATCAGGGAATTAATGTCAAACCTTGATGAAACAATACTGATCCATAATAATGAAATAAAGATTTTTCTAGTAAGAACGTACAATGACAGAATTCTCTTCTGTGAGTCTGACAAAAAGAACGAGCCACTCATGGTATTCTCAGCGGATTTGACTCCAGAAGTTCTCGCTGCCATAATAAGATCACAGGATGCCGTAAAATCAGCAGAAACCATTTTAAGAAATGTCTTGAAAGATGTTGATTTTGGACTTGGTGACAAATTTTGTGATGCCCAAGAGCTCCAAAAATCATGGGAGTTAACTATAATACCTGATGTTGTCTTAACATTTTTTTCATCATTGTTTAATATCAGCAAAGCAAAACTGTTACGAACTGAGGTTCTTCAGTTCGGAACTGAAGCAGACAACCTTGATGATTGCTTTGAAGAGATAAGCGAAGAAGTGGGGGATAGCCCCATGAACCGACTGGTTGTGCAAATGTACTGTCTTTTCCAAATCATGTTTTATGAATTACATCATGGCAAAAAGAAAACTCCACTACACATGATGACTGCCCACTCAATCTATGACAAGTGCAAAAGTAGAAGTACAAGTGTTCTACGAACAGGATCGGTGTATCAACAAGTTATAATGACATAGTCAGGAGCAGGAACTTGTTAGCAGCACATGCAGTCAAATCATGTGATGCCAACAGCACACCACTTCTAAGTCACTTTACCAGGAAAGGATTTACCATTGCTGCACTTGATAATTTTGATTTTTAAGATAGCTCCTCTTGGTCTGGAACATCCAGCACACATGATACTGCCATGGTGGTTTTTCAAGACTGTACCAGTGAAATAGCTGTTGGAAAACAAGCTGTCTCAGCTGCAGGCATAAACAAAAGAAGCTGCAAACTTACAACCCAACTGCCCTGCCAATATGTGCAGAACCACCATAAGCCAGCAACACGTCCCAGTCTACCAGAAAGCTTCAAAGTAGCAAAGGACATGGATCTTCATTTGCCTGATGTTGCGGTCTGCAAAGCTGATTTAACTGAATTTATCATTTCTCTTATTCGTTGCGGACTGAAGGATGAAAAAAAGTCAGTTCCTCCGTGGGCTAGAATTCATGCTCTGATCTCTCAGAATACCGTTCCACTGAAAAAAGTTGGGTTTTTACCAGTACTACCAGCTCCTGTTACAAACTACTCAACAGTATACACAGCTCTAACAAATTTCCAGAATGTACGGGCTCAGCTTGAAGACCAACCTATCATGCCAATTTTCTGTGATGAAGGTGTTTTGTGTACCGTTGCTGACATTGTTATGAGCAATCCAGTAGAATTTGACGACCTTTATTCAATGATGGAAGGTTTCCACATGACAAAAGTTGCTCTGCGATGTGCAGGAAGTTATCTCAGCGGATGTGGCATAGAAGATGCACTTATTGAAGCCGACATCTTTGGAAGCAAAACTGTCCAGTCAGTACTGAGCGGAACTCATTATGTGCGTTCATTACATGGAATGCTCATCATATCAGAGACTATAGAAACATTGCATTGGAATGCATTCTGGAAAAAGAATGACAAATTAGGTTTTTCAGATCTTATTTCAGAAGTGAACAAGGCACAGGATGTGCTTTATTCAAAACACATAATACAAAGCCAGGCAATATTCAATGCTCTTAGGTCAAAATCTGAAAATCTGAAAACCAAGTTCGTAGAGTTTGTCAAAGCATGTGAAGAAAAATCAGAACTTTGTAAGTACTGGGGAAATGTTTTAGACATTATAGCTCTGGTGAAAAACTTAGTACATGCAGATCGGGAAGGTGATTGGGAGTTGCAGGTGAAGACTGTTGAGTCACTGATCACTGTGTTTCGAGAATTTGATTGTATAAACTATCTATGATATGGGTCCTGGTATTTAGAAAGAGTGAAGAAGTTAGAAGTGGAAAAACCATACCTCTACAGAAAATTCATCCAATCACATTTTGTGGTGAAGGATAGGGAGGGAAAGTTCAACGCTGTCGCTCCAGACATGAAATTGGACCAGACGATTCAGCGATCACAGAAAAGCTCCAAGGGAATTGTTGGCCAAACACGTAAAAGTGACTATGTTGCTCAATGGCAGTTAGTTTACCATGAAGTCCTATCTATTTGCAATGTTTTCAGAGAGTTAACAAATTCAAAACTAATGGATCACCGTGAAACTGTTCCTCACCACGATCTTGTAGGAAGGAGAGGGGAACGTTTTGATAAAAATGTTGAAAGCCTTCTACATTTCATGCAGAAACCCCTTTGAAATGCATGAGCCAGTGCGACTCCCCAATTTCGTGACCAAACAATATGTGGATGATGATGTAAAGACACGTATACTAAATGTCTTGGAAAATGGATCGAAACTGTATGCACAATTAAAGCAAGAGAGATTTGTATTGAAAGAGAAAAAGTTGTTTGATACAATCACTAATGTTAAACTTCCACGCTTTAATTTTCAAGGTAAGAGTTTCGTTCAACCAGCCACTCCAAAACAGATTACAAAAAAACAACTTTCACAAGCACATAGAGAGATGGATGTAGCGAAGGAAAGAGGGGAGCTAAGCAAGGATATGTTGTCATATGACCTTCTTCATACAAACGCCTTATTTGATGGAGAAGCTGCAACGAAACCAGTGAAGCATAAACTCGTTCAAGAGCTTGAGAAAAAAATTGCACCTGAGGAATTTAAATTTGAAAATGCGTCCTCATTGAAAACTGCTCTTATTGTAGACTACATGTCACAAATGCGAATGGTCAAGATCTCACCAAAGCAACACTTTGGAGAGGTAATTCAGACTGTTCTACAGAGATCAAAGTCAGTGTGTTCCTTGCAAGAATTACACGTTGTCTTCGATAGTTATCTGGAACTCTCTGTCAAAAAATGTGAAAGAATAAGACGAATGTCTACTAGTGGAACAATTGATCTTGCCAGCATCCAAAATTCGACACCTATACCTGTGCAACTTGATAAATTCTGGTCATCAACATCACACAAGATAAACTTGGAGATGTTAACACGCCAAAATCTTGCTGGTGATTCCGTGAACACTGAATTTCCAATAATTGCGAGTGGAATGATTGTCAATGAGGAGTTGGTTCCAGCAGAGATATACTCAAAGGGTACGGGCCATATTGTTCAAGAACTTAACAGCACAATGGAGGAAGCTGACCTTCGTATTGTGCCACATATTGAATGGACTGTCAGAAATGGTTCCAAAAGAGTCATTGTAATGTCAAATGACACAGATGTTATTATTTTGCTACTTAGATTTGTTGGAATGTTTCTAAATCAAGGTTTGTCAGAGTTATAGATACGTTACGGAACAGGTGAGAAAAGACACTTAATACCGCTTCATATTCTATAGATAAAACTTAACCCAGCCGTGTCCAGAGTTCTCATCAAGGCACATATTCTTACAGGTGATGACATTATGAGCAAAATAGGAACAAAGCTTGGAGCTATAACTGCAGAACCTACGAAGTTTCTACAAGAATTCACTGAGACAGAAGAGGAATGTGACTTTCAAGGCGTGGAAAAGTACTTAGTTCGTGTGTGGAAGCCGAGTTCTGCCTGCGACACATTTGACGACCTTCGGTACAGTGAGTTCAGGAGGTCAGTCGCGCTATGCTACATTCCACCAACATCACACTCTGTGCGTGGACACATTAAAAGGACATTCTACTTGATCAGAAGATGCATCAGTGTTCTGAATTTTGCGTTTGTAGAGAAAGATCCGTGTGAATTTGGTTGGGAAGAAGTTAATGGGGTGCTAAGACCTATGAACTTCCTAAAGCCTCTACCAACAGAACTTGTACGTACATGCAGTTGCAAAGCCTGTGCCACAAAAAGATGTTCTTGTCGATACGCTCTTGTGAAATGTTCAACATTCTGCAAATGTGCCAAGGGTGACTGCCAAAATATATGATCAATAACCGAATTAGTAAACAAATAAGTGATAACTTAATTTTTTTTCCATTTTAAGCCATACAGATGATTTGGTGTAAATATAAAAGGATTAAAAACGATTATTATTTGTTTCATTTCAATTTACATCTTCTTTTTCCTCTATTA